>JASVEL010006443.1:0-290710 GCA_032618575.1 Nicotiana noctiflora
GCAGTGGATATTTATTTTTGATAGTCACCTTGTTTAACCGCCGGTAATCAATACACATCCGCATCGAGCCATCCTTCTTCTTTACAAATAACACAGGTGCTCCCCAGGGGGAAACACTGGGCCTGATAAAGCCCTTCTCAAGAAGGTCCTGCAACCGATCTTTCAACTCTTTTAGTTCCGGCGGGGCCATACGATAGGGTGGAATAGATATGGGCTGAGTACCCGGTGCCAAATCAATACAGAAGTCAATATCCCTGTCGGGTGGCATGCCCGGCAGGTCTGAAGGAAAAACCTCAGGAAACTCCCGTGCAATAGGGACTGAATCAATGGAAGGAACTTCTGCGCCGGAATCACGAACATAAGCCAAATAAGCTAGACACCCCTTCTCGACCATACGTCGAGCCTTAACATAAGAAATAACAAGTGCGAACGGAGTGGCTTGAGGTACCCTTCCACTCTAATCGGGGTGATTCTGGCAAGGCTAAGGTGACAGCCTTAGCATGACAATCAAGAATAGCATGGTATGGGGACAACCAGTCCATCCCCAATATGACATCAAAATCTACCATATCCAAGAGCAACAGATCAACACGGGTCTCGAGACCCCCAAATATAACTACGCACGAACGATGCACCCGATCGACTACAATAGAGTCACCCACCGGCGTAGCCACATAAACTGGAATATCCAGAGCATAGCTGGGCACAGCCAAATACGGTGCGAAGTAGGAAGACACATAGGAATAGGTAGATCCAGGGTCAAATAATACTGAAGCACCTCTTCCACACACAAGAATAGTACCTGTAATCACAGCATCTGATGCCTCTGCCTCTGGCCTGGCTGGTAAAGCATAGAATCGGGGATCCGCACCTCCCCTCTGAGCTGCGTCTCTAGGACGACCATCAACTGGCTGACCTCTACCTCTGGCTGGACGGTCTCCAACTCTACGGTCTCGACCTCCACCTCTATAATCTCTACCCCCGCCTCGGCTGGCTGGGCAGGCTGAGGGTCAGCTGGGGCCTAAATCATAGGACGAGGACCTCGCTGCTGAGAGTTGCCCGCTGCTATAGGGCAATTCCTGATAAAATGACCTGGGTCGCCACAACCGTAGCAACTCTTAGACTGATAGGGCTGCTGGCCCTGACGACCTGAATGGCCTCCACGAACGCTCTGAAGAGGCTGAGCACTAATAGGAGACTGGTCTGAGTAATACCCCCGAGAACCACGATCACCTGATCCACCCTGTGAAGCCTGAAGGGCGGAATGAAAAGGCTTGGAAGACTGGCCTCTATCAAAGGACTCTCTGCTACCAGAGGAAGAACCACCAAATCTACCTGAATGACGAGGCCTCTTATCCGAAGAATAACCGCCTCCCCTAGCAAGAGCCATCTCAACTCTGCGTGCTGCATTGGCTGCCTCCTGAAATGATATGTCACTCCCCACGCCCATAGCCATCTGGAGTCTAATCGGATGATTAAGCCCATCTATAAACTTGCGGACCCTCTCCCGCTCAGTGGGAAGTATCACTACTGCATGACGAGCCAAGTCGATAAATCTCGTCTCATACTGTGTAACTGTCATAGTGCCCTGATGGAGGCGCTCAAACTGCCTCCGAAGTAAATCCCGCTGAGTAGTAGGGAGAAACTTCTCCATAAATAGTTCCGCAAACCGGTCCCATGATAGAGCTGGGGACCCTGCTGGTCGAGTCAGGCAATAATCTCTCCACCAAGTCTTGGCGGATCCTGCAAGTCTGAAAGTACAAAAATCAACTCCGTTTGTCTCCACGATCCCCATAGTCTTGAGAATCTCATGACAACTGAATAAAAAGTCCTGAGGATCCTCTGATGCGGCTCCACTGAATGTAGTGGTAAATAGCTTGGAGAACCGATCAAGCCTCCATAACGAATCAGAAAGTCATGGCCGCTCCATCGCCGGCATAAGCTGTGGTACCTGACTGAGTGGCCACAGCTGGCTGAATTACTGGTGCCTGAGGCTGAGGAGCTACTGGCTCCGGAGTATGAGCAATAGGAGTCTGGGCCCCTCCTCCAGCCTGAGAAGTGGCTGGGGCAACCGATAATAAACCCGCTCTGGCAATGCTGTCCATGAATCCTGCTATTCTGACCAAAGCATCCCGGAGATCCGGGGTAAATAAAAGCCTCTCCTGGGACCTGAGCTGGGCCCACTGGAGCTGCTGGAATCGGAACCTCCTCGTCAATCTCAACATGGGGCTCCACCTCTGGGGTAGCTGCCTGGGGCTGAGCTCTACCCCTACCACGGCCTCTGATACGGCCTCGACCCCTGCCCCTCACAGGAGCTGTCTGGGGCTCAGGCTGCTGGTCAGCGGACGAAGAAGTGCGTGTCCTTACCATCTGCGAAAGGACAGAATAGAAATTCAATCAGTAATTGAGGAACAAGTCGCACGACAAGAAAGAACAAATGAGAGACTCTTTCCTAACTCAATAGACTTTGGAGGACAAGTACGGACGTCTCCGTACCTACCTCTCAAACTCTACTAAGCTTGTTCGTGAGTGGTGAGACCTATGTAACCTAGAGCTCTGATACCAACTTGTCACGACCCGGATTTTTCCCCCAATATCGGGATCGTGATGGCGCCTACTCGTGGTAGCTAGGCAAGCCACCGTATTCATACTATCCTATTTTTAACACAATTTTAATTAAATAAATGCAGAATACTTTATCGAATATGGAAATAATAAATCACACGGTAAAAATCATACTGAAATCCTCTACCCAAGACTTGGAGTCACCAACTCACAAACTACTATGGAATACTACACATAAAAGTCTGAAGAAAATATAACATAATTCTGTTCGTCTCGGAATAATGAGACTACAAATATAAACATAAATAAAGAAAGAGACGCCGGGCCTGCGGACGTCTGCAAGCTACCTCGGTCTCAAATGTGATCAACTCCCACGCAATCTATTTACTGCTGCTGCTGCTCCTGATCGTAACCTGGACCCGTGCAAAAACGCACAGAAGTGTAGCATCAGCACAACCGACCCCATGTGCTGGTAAGTGCCTGGCCTATCCCGGCGAAGTAGTGACAAGCCTAGGACCAGACACCCACATAAACCCGTGCAATTCAATATATATATGTGTACCACAAAATAACAAGAAATAATCAAGTATTAACACAATAAGAAATATCTTAAAGAATTCAACAATTAACCACAGTTAATAATTTCACAAGGAAAAACAAAGTGTAATGTAAACACAAATAATATCAATTCAAGGAATAGCAAACAGTTGCACGGCATCACCCTTCGTGCTTTTACTCTCATCCTCACATCCATAGTACGGCATGATCCTTCGTACATGGTTCAATAATAGGGCACGGCATGATCCTTCGTGCATAATCAATAACATGGCACGGCATAATCCTTCGTGCATAATCAATAATAAACATGGCACGGCATGATCCTTCGTGCATAATCAATAATAAACATGGCACGGCATGATCCTTCGTGCATAATCAATAATAAACATGGCACGGCATCACCCTTCGTGCATTATCTCTCTTCCTTACCCAAATAACAATCACAGTTAAGGGCAAAGAAAGAAACAGTAATTCATAAACCGTCCCATCAAGGGCAATCAATAATTTTCTTCACAACAAGTCCTAACAAGGAAGAATAATAATAATCCATCTGTAATATATCTCAAATAATCATTTTCCAACGACTCACGGTCATACTAGACGCCAGTGTGTGGATGCTCGTCACCACAGCCCATACACCGCACTCGATCACATAACACATAGCACATAATCCTATTCCCTCAAGCTAGGATAGAACAAACACTTACCTCGAATGCTTATGAACAATTCAATCTGTGGAAATGTCTTTTCTTTCAATTTGGCTCCAATCCAACCGTATCTATACACAATTGATTTAATATCATCAATTCTACTCAACAAACTAACTCTTAACACCAAATAACACTTTTACAACATTCTGCCATGAATAGTAAATTTCAACCCCGGGCCCACATGGTCGGAATTCGGGGTTAGGACCAAAATCCGGTTACCCATCCCCCCACGAGTTCATGTATATAATTTGTTTCAAAATCGGACCTCAATTCGAGGTCTAATTCCCCAATTTATGAAAAACCCTATTTTCTAACAAAAACAAGAATTTTACCATGAAAACATTTGATTTCTAATGAAAAACATGTTTAATGATGTTAGGAATTGAAAGAATTAAGTAAAAAGTGACTTACAATCATTTTGATGAAGAAGAAATCCTTGAAAAGTCGCAAATGGGTGTTTTGGTTTTGTGAAAAATGAAGAAATGACTGAAATTCGTGTTTTTCAGGTCTCTGTGTTCGCATTTGCGAACATGGGTTCGCAATTGCGAACCCCGACCAATTTCTGGAGTTTGAAAAATAAGCTAAGGATGGGGTGTTCGCATTTGCGAAGCCAAGGCATACTGGGAGGTTCGCATTTGCGACATAATGTTCGCATTTGCGAACGAGGCTCCTTCGCATTTGCGAAAAAGGCTTCGCATTTGCGAAGCACGGCTTAGTAGTGAAGGCATCGCATTTGCGAAGAATGCTTCGCATTTGCGAAGCATGGCTTGGCAGTGAGGGCCTCGCATTTGCGAGGTTATGTTCGCAATTGCGAACCCAGGCCTTCCTGGACGCCCTTCGCATTTGCGATCAAGGGTTCGCATTTGCGAACCCTGCCTTGGTCTGTCACCTTCGCAATTGCGAAAAATGTTTCGCATTTGCGAAGCCAACAGCTGGGTGAAAAAAACCAGCAGTTCAAAATTCAGATTTTCATCCAACGGCCTATCAAATCTTTACCCGAGCCCCCGGGCTCCAAACCAAACATGTACACAACCTCAAAAACACATTATGGACTTGTTCGTGCGATCATATCGCCAATATCACTTCGTTTTAATCAAATCGAGCCTCAAACTCATTATTTTCATACTTTTGATTTTCAAAACTTCTTAACTTGGAACTCAAGGTCCAAAACATCTCAAACGACATCCAAATGTCACCAAACTTTACAGGAAATCACATATATAATATTTAAGACTTGTACCGGGCGTCGGAACCAAAATACGAGCCCGATACCAAGGTCTATTAATTAATTTCCTTTAATAATTGCATCAAAAACAATTTCACATAAAAATTCATAACTTGGGCTCTAGGCCTCAGAATTCGACTCCGGACACATGTCCAAGTCCCATATCTTCCTACGGACCTCTCGGGACCATCCAATCTCGGGTCCGGATCCGTTTACCAAAAATGTTGACCGAAGTCAACCATATCAATATTAATATCATTTTTATCCAAATTTCTCATAGAATTCATATTTTCTATCACAAAATCTTTCCGGCTACATGCTCGGATCGTGCACGTAAATCGAGGCAACATAGAATGAGGTTTTCAAGGCCTCGAAGCTCGAAATTATTAATAAAATAAGTGATGACCCTTTGGGTCGTCACAAGTCTAGACCAACGGTGCTTGCAAAGGGGGTGCTTTTTACAGATAAAGCACGCCTAAGCAGGACTTGTAAAATGCACAATGTAAAAGAGTGTCATGAGATGCAGGTATGGGAGTCAAGTCTGATGGTATACAAGATTGTTTGCCGCAGGTGGTTTTAGCCATATAATTGGATGTTGTGTGCGACCAAGAAGAAGACAGGTATGTGAAAATTGGGTAAATATGTTCCCACCCACACATGTGAAATGGACACATTCAACGGGAATCACTTTAACTTGGATATTGACTTGATTTCTCTTGTTCTTATTCCACACATCGGAGACTCCATAAGGTATAAAATCAAAGAGTACATTACAGCAGTCCACCAGGAATATGGCCATACCATTACTAAAAGAAAGGCATTTCTCGAGCACAAACGAGCGTCTGAAATAGTCTATAGTAACTGAGATAAGTCATTTGCATATCTACCTAGGTGCATGGTTGCACTGCAGCAATTTAACCCCAGGACGGTTGTTGAGTGGAAGCTTGAGCGGAGTCTGGGTAAACCAAAATATAAATTCAGTTATGTGTTCTGGGCATTTAAACCAACAATATGGTTTTTCGCATTGTCTCCAAGTAATATCCATAGACGGCACTCACGTTTATGAAAAGTACAATTTCAAGCTGTTGATAGCCGTGGCAGTAGATGCTAATGGATAGATATTTCCTCTAGATTTTGCTATTTGTGCCAATGAAAGCCAAGAGACGTGGACGCTGTTTTTGAACAACTTGAAAGAGCACGTTGACAAACAGCATTTTAGTATCTGTCTAATATCTAATAGGCACATTGGTATCTTAAGTTTTGTAGAGAACTTGCCTGGATGGCAAGAACCTTATGCCTACCATCATTACTTTGTTAGGCACCTTGAATCCAATTTCCGGAAGGCATATCCCAAGAAGGATCTGAATAATTTGATGTGGATGGCAGCAACAGACCACCAACAGCATAAATTTCGAAGGCACGTGGAATATATCAGGCAAGAAGATGAGGCATCCTATCGTTGGTTAATGTAACATGACCCCGAAAAGTGGACATTACATATGGATGGTGGTAGATGGTGGAAACTCTGACTAAAAATATGTTAGAGTCTTTCAATGGGTTATTGAAGTTGGAAAGAGCATTGCCTATCACAGCCATGGTGCGAATGTCGCTCAAGAAGATGGCAGAGAGGTTTGTTGAAAGGTCTGCAGCTGCAACGTCATTGATAGAAATGGGTGTTGAATTTATGCCAGTGCCTATGAAGAGATTTGAGAAATACAGACGTTGGGCACATTAGCATTTATTTTTGCAGTATGATAATGAAAGAAATATTTTTGAAGTTCGCACTGCTATCTATCAAAAATCGGGTTAATAATGTACATACTATAAATGAAACTACAATGTTATGCTCTTGTGAAAATGATCCATCTATCACATGCCATGAAGTGCTTTCAATAAGTTGGTTTAGGTGAAACCAACTATGTTGATCAACAATATAGTGTTTCCAAGTACCTAAACACATATAGTGGTCAGTTGCTGCCAGTGGGTATTGAGCATTATTGGCCTCCGGAACCATTTAAAACGGTGTGTAACATGTCCTATTTGCATAAAATACAGGTGCAGAAGAGAACGCGTATACAGAACCAAATGGATGTTAGTGATACCATTTATGCGCGTAAATGTGGTATATGTTTGCAAACAGGACACAACCATCGTATATGTCCTTGAGCTGGTTTAGGTGGCAAAACTAATCAAGCTCGCGGTTGGCATTCTTCTAGTGTACCTAACTACCCATGAGTTGATGTTGTAATAATTAGTTGTTATATCTATGTTGCAAGATTTATGAAATAAAATTATGCTTGTTAATTATAATTTGTACTTTTCTATTTAACCTATTTAAATAATAATTTAATAAAATTATTTGTATATTTAATGCGGTTAAATATACAGTTTTGTGTGTGTTGTCTTGTCGAGCTGAAAAAGCTGATCAGCTAAAATAAAATTATCTTGTCAACATCATGATATTTAACACGTAAAATATAGCGCCATTAGATAGTACGTTATGTATTTAGTGCGGTTGAACACTATATAATGTGTGTGTTGTCTTGTCGAACTAAAAAAGGTGACCAGGTGACATAAAGTTATCTTATCAACATTATGATATTTAACACGCAAAATATAGTACCATTACATAGTACATTATATAGCGCGGTTAAACACTATATTATGTATGTGTTTTCTCGCCTATAAATAACGGGCTCATTGTAGTTATTTTGTGTGCTCAAAATTTACTAAAAGTAAATACTTCATTAAAAGTAAGGTTTTTTTTTTACTAAAAGCAAATATTTCACAAATGGCTCAACATCTTTGTCCACCAAAGTGCAAGTGTGGAAAAGCATGCTTGATGCAAAATTGTTGGGATGGTGGTGAAGTTGGACGCCACTACTGGCACTGTATGAACCAGTTTTACAAAGTTCCCGGAGAACCTATTTATGATTTTGAAGAATGGGTTGATGAACCATGTTATCAGGAATGATATAGAGAACAACTGCAGTATCTTCATAATGTGTGTTTAAGACAACGGGAACATGAAAAACAAAGCAATAAAATTGTTGAAGAGTTGAGGGCGAAACTAAAGGAGGTGGGAGAAGAAAAATGGAAAACATAATGGAATTGTGAAGCACAAAAGGAGCGTAAAAAAAATATAAATGGAAACTTGCGGAAGTGAAGGCGAAACTGAAAGAGGTAGAAGAATAAAGAGAACAACTTAAAGAACGATTTAAGTGGTTGGAGCAGAGAATAAATGGCAACCAGGGCTAAACATTGGCATGTATGTATTTAGTGTATTTTTCATATTTCATGTATTTTTATTATGTTGGCCTGCTATGTTTGTGTTTGTGTTTGTGTTTGTGTTTGTGCTGTAGTAATTTTTCCTTGTTTGTTGTACTAAATTTTATTTTAAGTGAAATGGAAGTTAAGTTTATGTGCTTGTGTTGTTATATGAAACTATCAAACGAATGAAGAACTAAAAAAAGTAATGGGCCTATTCGATTAAATATTGTTGTTAATGTATACAAAAATATTATTTACAAAAAGAAAAAGGAAGGTCGAATCAATATGTCCCGCATCCGGTGTGTTTCAATGCAGTTGTTGGCCTGAGGCGCATCCCCTCCCCCCCGGTTGCGCTATCAAGATCATCATCATCAAGTCGTCTCCTTATAGCCGGATCCAGCGCAAGATGACATGTATCGGTGGTGCTGTCAGGTCCAGTAGAATGCTACATAATAATATGAAACTTAGTATAGAAAACAACATAACAATTCACAACAATTTATATTGTCTTACCATTATCGTGTCTAGATCCTGAATGTAGTCATCTGTCACAGCATCGCATGAATCCTTAAAAGGAAATTAATAAAGTTAACAAAAATAAATAAGTTACTGTTAAAACAAATTCAAATTCAATACTAATAAACTCATACCTACTCATGTGATGTGGAGTCATAACTCAGTCGGCGCCCGCTATAAAGATCTTGGGTCGGTCGATCATCATTAGTGGTAGACGGGCTTGGGAAGTATCTAACCCAATCCACGCCTTGAATATCCGAGCCCGTGATCTATAATTGACTTCATGGGGTCACTTGCGATGGCACTGGAGTGCGATAAATTCCAAGGTTGTAAGACGGCATGTCTGTCTCATGCATGCCACCTGCCATATCAGTAGCAACATAATCAACAGGAGCCTCAATGCCCCCTTGCTGGGGACCACCTCATCTACGTCCACGACCACGTCGTCCGGCACCACCAACTCGGAGGATACCACGACCTCGCTGGTACTGCACTGGGTTCATATAACCAACCTCGTGTGCCAAATATTGACTCGATCGGGATAGCTGCAGTGTTTGGGCAGCCACATCCATGAATCGACGACTATACTCCTGCATTGCCACAGGATCGTGGACATGAATCTGCATCTGTTGCACCATATGCTAGATGGTATGCAATCCAATCGCCTGCACAAAGTAAAAAATATAAACTACGTATTTGGCACTAAACTACATGTATATAATTAATAATAATAGAAAACATACTAGGGCCTCGTGTCTCCCGGCGTATGGGATGTATCGACCGTGTGCTTGATGAACTGGGTTATCGATAAAAAGTCGTGTAACAGTGCGGTACCATGCCATATAACGTTGAATAGGAAAGTATTGCGGAGGTGGGGTCAAGTCCCCTCGCATGTCCCAAGTACCCAACTGCTCGTCAAGCCATGCCATAAATGTGTCGTCCTCCCTAGGTTGTTCATCTCTCTTATAATGTAAAGTATGCCATGTAGGCGAACTCCGTATAGGCTGCAGCAAGCCAAACTGACGAAATACTCAGTAGGAGGCATGATGCTCGACAATATTGAGGCATATAAGCGGGACAGAAGCCCTTCAAATATGTCGGCCGAACGTGCTATACACTGGCAGGGTACCTATCAGCTCATCGATATACGGCGTCCAGATGAACTATCAAATAAGAACATAAATCGTTTAGTATGCACAACACTAAGTTAATCTATAACAGGTAAGTTTAGTTAGATATTCACATGTGTGTCCTCTAGCAGATGCAATACATCCCTGCATAGGGGGAGATTATGATGAGAATCATACTCTCGTGCAAGAGTACGACGCATAACTCACCTACAGGTTAGAGGGAGATGCGGAATTTCTACATTAGCCGATAGTTGTGGTAGAGGTGAGTGAAACTGCCAAAATCGCTCTCAGGCCCAAACCTAACATACAAAGTCGACGTAAAGTATAAGATTAACTATAACTAGGTATAATTATAACTAATGGACATACTATTTGAATATGTTATCACCTGTAGAAGCGGCAGAAAGCCACCAACATCTCTCTGTGTGCTGATGCAAGCCCGGGACATCTTCCTGTACAAATATGATATGACAGCACCACCACAGTTGTAGATGATTGTATCCTCAAACCGGCCAATATGATTTAGAAAACGGAGGCTCACTAGGTTCCCCAAAGAGTTCGGGAACAATACCCTCCAAGTAGAAGGACCAACAGTAGTCTCGTATATCGATGTACATCCACCTCCGCTGAATCATCGGTGATAGGTGGATCTGCACCATGAGGTCTTTAATGGGGACCAACTGCATACGATTGGAACCAGACGCTAGAATCTCGTCCTCCGGCCTGAAACTCATGAGCATGTGCAACATATCCCAATAAGACTGCCACGAATAATATCTCATGGTCGCAGCCAGTAAAACTGGCAAGCCATCAACGAACATGCCATATAAAATCTCAACGTCCTGGAGTGTGACGATGGCCTCGCCGATGGGCAAATGGAAAGTGTGCGTCTCCAGTCGCTACCGCTCAATCAAGATCGTGATCAAAGCCCAGCCGAGCTGTATCCGAGTATCCGACCAATCATAATAATCTTATATAATCCCATCTCCTCCGAATAATAGACCACGCGGGGATGTAGAGCTCTATGACTCAAAAAGTCCCACAATAGATTCACTTTCCTGGCACGAGAAGTCTGCATAAGCAACTGTCCGTCCTATATATACTCGGATCTATGTTGGGGCTGTATGGCTAATAGATCTAATGTCCGAGGGCCGGGGTGTATAGTCGCGTCCATATCGTCAACTGTAAATTAAAACAACATTAATTGTATTTTATTTTGTATATTAAACATTAATTTTTTGAGATATACAGTTTTTAGCTTTATACAAAAATTATATATTCTATGGGTTTCGGGCTCGATATTTTGAGGCTCAGTGGCACCAAACTATCATTAATAATTATGTATTTGTTTTATAATTTAAATTCATATTCTTTTTAATAACTTAATTGTACAAATTATATATATATATACACCTATAGGTTCCAGGCTCGATATTTTGAGGCCCAATGACACCAAAAATTAATATTATGTGTTGATACAATTATTAACTTAATTGTACAAAAGTTGTATTTTCAACTACCAGTACAAGCTATTTAAACAAAAAAAAATCTAAGCTAAAATACTACACATTACTACGCTACAAGGCTCTAAATTTTACTACGCTAAAAAGGTCTAGATTTTACTACGCTAAGAAATAATCTATACTAAACATAAACATCAAATAAATTTAATTGCAAATAAAATACAAAACGACATAAAAACATATATCAATAAATCAGGATATTAACAGACAAATTTATTTGATAAATTTATATTTTTTTTATAAAACACTAATATTAAATCTGGATAAATTTAACATACTAATTTCGGAAAATGCAAACCGAAATAGAACACATACAAATCAAATAATATGCATTATTATAAAAGTTTCAACTTAAAATAAATCGAAATACGTCGATTTTGAATTTTTGAAAAGCAAATACATTGAAATTTTGACTCCAGAAGTGTGAATCAACAATAATATGAAGCTCTACTCGAATGTGGGACCTACATTCTTTACCTTTTATGTGACGGGATCCAAAAAGAAAAAATTTAAATAAGTTGGACAACGGGTATGGGAGTGGGGGACCAAGAAGAAGATATAAAATATTGAAGAAGAAGTTGAATGGTCGTCTTGAAGAAGACGGCTCATTATTTTAAAAAAGGGTATAGCGTCGGGTATTTGGGAGATATACCTGTTAGTGTCAGCTTTTTATGTATAGCACCCAAATATTGGGCGCTATACATTAACGACATAGTGAACGTTAATGTATAGCGCTCAGTATTTGGGCGTTATATATAAAAATGTCATATTTTCTTTTACACCTATTAAGGTGTTACTTGTTCAAAAGAACCACATTTTGATTCCGGATTCATATATAGGCACTATCATATATATATATATATATATATATATATATATAGATCCTACATCCTTTTTGGTACCCCGGAACCTTTTTTATTGTCTTTTTAGTGTAATATTAATAAGTGTAAACAGAAATATTTTTATATATAACATCAAAGCTGGAAATGCTATAAACTTTCACCCGTTAGGATATAGCGTAAAAAATAATGGCGATATACGCCTGATGATTTGACTGGAGGTAAAGCGTTAAAAATTAGAACATTATACCCCCTGAAACAGTTCTTTGGTTACTTTATATTGACTGTCCCTCTTTCTTTCTCTTTTGGCATTATTTTTTGGCCTTGGGACTTAGAAATCAAAGAGACCTAAACCTTATTAGAACAATAGAATCTCTTCCACACTTTGCTTTATACAAATACCTAGTACTCTATATTTAAGCAACAAGAGTGACATTATTTAAATTAATAAAAGAGACACTGTAAGAGGTGAAATGATTTGTATTGTATTGGTTGGTTTTTCTAGGTGTTATGAAATGGAGAGCCAATTAAACATATATATACAAATATAAAAAATTGATTTTCTTTTATCTTCTTTTCCAAAAATAGATCTCATATATTACTAGGCTTTTTCATTTTTAACCGCGTCAGAAACTATTTATATATGGTAGTTGAGGTGATATGGTTTTAGAACAGTTGGTCCTATAAATTTCATATTTTAAATTAAAGGCATTTGCATCTGATTTCTCCAACCAATAAGAATATTAGTATTTTCTTGGTTATCACGCTACGTAATCAAATGCAGTGCAGTTCCCCTAAGCTGAAAGCGGAGAGAAATTTTTCAAAATATGCTTACTTAAATAAAAAAAGCATAAAAGCCACAACCAAACCCCAAATTCAGGAACATACTTTCTCCTATTATGCCAATAAGTTGTAGGTCTCTATCTAATGCATGTTGAAACAGAATTTGTTGATTAAGCAGAAAAAAAGTCATAAAAGAAAGATTTAAATTACATACATTGAAAAATATATATTTTTCGACTATTGTTTGGCTCGAAAGTTAATCGTTACTTTATAAGCTTAAAACAATCAAAAGATAAGAAAGGGGTAAATCGTAATCAAATATAATGAACCTAGGTATAAGGTCAACGTGATTATTGTATCAAGATATTAAAATGAAGAACTTTGAGACTAATTATCAATTTTTTATATTTGTATATATATGTTTAGTTGGCTCTCCATTTCATAACACCTAGTAAACCCACCCAAACAATACAAATCATTTCACCTCTTACAGTGTCTCTTTTATTAATTCAAATAATGTCACTTTTGTTGCTTAAATATAGAGTACTAGATATTTTTATAAAGTGTGGAATAAATTCTATTATTCCCAAGGCCAACAAATATATATATATCAGATAATTAGTCAAAGAGACAGGTGAAATAAAAATATCTATACATATATAAAAGGAGAGGCAAAAGCATATTATTAAGACAAATGGCATAATCACAAAAAGCCAAGTGGCATTGTTAAGACAAAAAAACTACCTTTTAACTAATTATTTTTTTAAATTTTGAATTAATTAGTTACTCTTTTTTGAATTAATAAATATAAATATATTATAATTAGCTATATTAAAAAAAGAAAATATAAAAAAAATAACTACCCATTCAAATTAAGGAGTAATTTATAGTTGGTGTTTTAAAGTTATTTTAAAATAACAAAACAAAAAAAATTAAATTAGCTACAATAAAAAATGTAAATATATACATATATATATATATATATATATATATATATATATATATATATATATATATATATATATATATATATATATATATATATATATATATATATATATATATGTATATATATATAAGGAGAGGCAAAAACATATAATTAAGACAAATGGCATAATAAAAAAAAGTCAAGTGGCATTGTTAAGAAAAAAAAACCTTTTAACTAAAAAACTTTTTAAAATTTTGAATTAATTAGTTACTCTTTTTGAACTAATAAATATAAATATATTATAATTTGTTATATTAAGAAACAAAAAAAAAACTACACATTCAAATTATGGAGTAGTTTATAGTTGGTGTTTTAATAAATATAAATATAAATATCTATATCTATATATTACTAAAAGGAGAGGTAAAACCCCTTTTCTAAGCTAAGTGGCAGCCTAAGAAAAAGCCAAACATGACATAATCATTTAGTAAATAAGTTATTGATTATTCTTTTTGAATTTAAATATATATAAAAAATAAAAATAATAAAAATATATAAAAGGAGAGGCAAAAGCATATTATTAAGACAAGTGGCATAATCGCAAAAGTCAAGTGGCATTGTTAAGACAAAAAAAACTACCTTTTAACTAAACAACTTTTTAAAATTTGAATTAATTAGTTACTCTTTTTGAATTAATAAACATAAATATATTATAATTAGCTATATTAAAAAAATAGAAAAAAAATAACTACCTATTCAAATTAAGGAGTAATTTATAGTTGGTATTTTAAAGTTATTTTAAAATAACAAAACAAAACAAAATTAAATTAGCTACAATAAAAAATGAAAATCTATATCTATATATCTATATCTATATTATATTAAAAGCACGAAGGCCCTTAGCGAAATGTCGTTCGCCCTTTTTACCCTTTAAAACATAGATTTCCCACAGGACAATATAGTAATTTAAGTATTTTTTAAATATTTAAAACTATTCACTAAATTAATTTAGTTTTTCATATTTTTTGATAAATTTTTCTTCAATTATTTGTTATTAAACTTTTCCTTAATTAATTAGTTTAACTTTGTCACGTTTCTTACCTAAGTAGGAAACTTAACGTTTCACTTAATTAATTTAGTTTTCTGATTTTTTTTTTTGGTAAATTTTTCTTATTTTTTTTGGTAAAGTTTTCTTCAATTATTTTTTTATTAAAATTTTCCTTAATTAATTGGTACTAAAACTTTGTCACGTTTCTTACTTAATAAGGAAACATAACAAAAACAAAATTCTATCATATAAGGTTGCACTTACGGAGTAAAGTTCACTTAAGTAATTTAGGTTTTTATTCTTTGGTAAATTTTTCTTCAAATATTTTTATTAAAATTTTCCTTAATTAATTGGTAAAATTTGTCACGTTTCTTACCTAATAAGGGAACTTAACAAAAAAAAATAATCCTAAACGTTTACTCTTATTAATATTTTTCTCACGTTTCTTACATAAGAATGCTTAACACAATTGTGTACCATAATACTTCTATAAAAGAAGCTTAATGTCACAATTTAATCATCAAAGTTCGCCTTATTCCAACATCATGATTTTAGGTGTTGTTTCTTTTACTAATATCAACATCTTTTGCTACTTTGTATTTTGCAAGCACGTTTGCATGCACCAAATTGTAGTGTTGTATCAATAATTTATTTTTATTGTTGCATCAATAAATTTTAATTATATAGTTTTTGTTTCATGTTTTGAATCATGGCTAATTTCACATCTCACGTAATTTATAAATTTATTACAGGCTATTGAAGAATTGCAATTCATCACAGAAAATTGGTTAGACATTCGATCTAAGTCTTATCACTTAAATATTAGTATTATTTATTTTCTTTGTATTATAATTAATAATACTTATAATTGCTATGCCAGCTCAAGTTGCTTGTTTTAAAAAAAATTAAAAATTAGACTATCTGCTTTAATTTGTATTATATTAATACTACATGATTTGCGTTATTGCAATTTCCATGGTGGAATCACTCAGATTTCAACAAATACGTCAGTTCAGGTAAACAACTTTCCTTATGTCATAAAATAATTGATTATTGAATTAGTCACTTTGATAAATTATAAAACTCTTATGCATGCTTTATTTTAGGTACACTTGCAATGGCCAGTGAAAAGGAATTGTTAGACCAATGTATCACAATTAATAGTCTATGAGTATCTGATTCATCTTGGGTAATACGAGTGTTAGTGTTTGGGAGTGGAATAGTAAAAGAGTTCAACAATAAAATAAATCAAGGCACCCGAAAAATTGTGACATTAATTGTTATTTTATTTCATGTCTTTTCATATTATAGTTGTAACCATCAGATTAACTTAAAGTGATATTTTTATAGGGTACAAAAATCCACGCTACACTTTTCAATGGTTATATTGAGTTGTGGAAAAAATATTTAGAACAAAATAAAATCTGTTTTATCATAAATGAATGCATCAATAGTGCAAATCCTAATATTCAATCAGTGCACAAGGAGCTTGAGATTGGATTTAAGGAAAGTACATTAGTTGAAGAAAGCAATAGGTAAGATTCACTATATTAGTTGAAGAAAGCAATAGGTAAGATTTACCACCATAACATATCATATATCATAGAAACATAGTTGTATGATGATCTTTTGTTATTCTTCAAACAATATTTTATTTATGAAACTTCCTCAACTATACACAGTTTAATTATACATGAATTTTGCATATATTACAACTATATAATTATATTTATTTTTACAAATTCTGAACTGTTTCACTAAATGCATCGACAATACTGTTATATTTTAGAGGTGTCCTCATCTTATCAGTGTCAATTGAAGCAACATTCTTTATAGTGCACATCAACATTGTCCAACAGATGACATCAAGAGGATAACACAGTCTAACTAATGGTTCCAGCAACATCACCACACCCATGCTTCATTCTAACACTTAATTTAGTGTCTACACACTCAATACAACTATTTCTTTAATGTAATAATGTTTTTTGCTGTCACGACCCAAATCCGGTCGTGATGGCGCCCAACAAACAAGCTAGGCCAGCCAGACCAACAAATTATTTATAACACAATACCAGTCCCCAAATGGACAACCCAAAAAGAATATATGAGTTTAAGAACTCCAATAGTAATAATACTGAACAAAAGTACTGACACTCCCAAAGATCCGGAGTCACAAGTCTAGAGCCTCTAACAAAACCCAACAGGAAATAGAGAGTACGATATAGAAGTACTCAAGTCTGAATACAAAATATAAAATAACAACTGGAATGAGAGGAGAAGCTAGGTTCTGCGAACGTAGGCAGCTACCTCAGCAACTCGATGTGACACTGCAAACGCTGGAGATGTCCGTCTACTGCTCCTTGAGTACCCGAGTCCGCACACAAAAGGTGCGGGGAGTAGGGGTGAGTACTAAGTACTCGGTGAGTAACAAATATATATATGTAGCTGACAGTAAGAAATCCACAAAATACCACAATATGAAGCTACACTACGGTCCGGATCTCCTACGAACTAGCAACAACAATACCATACGGCTACCACAGAGTAATTCAACAAATACGGATGCAATGCAATGCACATAACCGCTACGGCGTGTGGCCCGATCCAATTTAACGTCGACGGCGCTCACGGGGGTGTGTACGGACTCGGAGGGGCTCCTACGGCCCAAGCGCAATGCTGCTGCGGCGTGCAGCCCGACCCTCATAACAATTACTGCGGCGTGCAGCCCGATCCCACACTCGGTCCACAATAAGCAATTAAGTCACAAAACAATTCATTTTTCCTTATTTCCAGTTCTCAATTCATAATTTATGAAAAATACTTTAACTTTATTAATTTTGCAAAAGCCGGTGACTTAGCATTTCAAAAGTGTGATTACAATTTCCAGGACTGAGATTAGTGATTTAAGCAATTATAGCTATCACATAAATGCTGTCCTCTAAGGACGCTACAGATCGGCACAAGGCCCCAAACAAGGCTTACAGCCCACAAATATAGCAAATACGGTGTATTTCCAACACTAACAACATGTTATTCACTTTCCGGGATGGACCAAGTCTCAATCCCCAATCACAATCAATCCCGCACCTGCCACGGTGTGCGAGCCACGCCCTATTAGCGTCACAATGTGCTAAGCCGGGGTTTCGAACCCTCAAGCTACAATATACACAAACTACTCACCTTTAGCCGGTCGTAGAATCGTCCGCGATGCCTTTTCCTTTGAATTTCGTTGCCTCGTGTGTAGAATCTAGTCAAATAACAATAATTATATCAATTACGGGTCAAGGAATCATAACCCACTTCAATTTATATGAAAATCGCAAAATTACACTAAGTTGGTAAAACCCGACCCCGGGCCCCACTGCTCGGAAAATTCCGAAATTAGTACCAACGCGATCCTTATCTCGCCACGAGTCCGTGCATATAAAATTTATCGAAATCGGAGTTCAAATGACCCTCCAAATCCAAAAATCCCGTTTTTAATACTTAGGCCACATTTCTTCAAGATTTCAACCCAATTTCATGAAGATTGATGTTAATACTACCATAAATTGATGTTTTTGAGTCAAGAATCTTACCTCCGACGATACCCGATGACTTCTCGGTGATTTCCTCGAGTTTTCTTCTCTCTAGGGCTCAAATGTGTGTTTTTGGGTTGTAAACCCGTAACTCTCTGCTTCTGGATTTTTATTCACTGCCAGATACCATTGTTCATCGCGTTCGCGTGACCCTCTACGCGTTCGCGATGAACAGCCTTGCCTTACCCTTCGCGAACGCGACGCTGGCCACGCGTTCGCGATGCTCAAAACCTGCAACCCTTCGCGGACGCGACGCACCACACGCGTTCGCGATGTTCAAACTCCAGCCACCCGGATTTCTTCTACGCGTTCGCGATGGGCCTCCCGCGAACGCGAAGCACAACATCACGACTCTACGCGAACGCGACCCAAGCAACGCGTTCGCGATGCTTAACACCCCAGACCTACGCGAACGCGACTCCTTCACCCGCGAACGCGATGCATAAAAAGCCTTGGCCTTCGCGAACGCGACACCAGTCACGCGAACGCGAAGGCTTAAGGACCTGGGCAGAACCTGCAGTTTTCTGCAGAGTTTTTCCAAGTTCTAATTGCCCGGTTGATGGTCCGAATCCATCCCGAGGCCCCCGGGACCCCAACGAAAACCACCAACATACTCCAAAACATGATACGGACTTGTTCCAATCATAAAAACACCATACTAAACATCAAAATCACCAATTAACCACGGATTCAAGCCTAAGTTTCTTCAAAACTTTCAAAACTAACATTCAATCCAAAACCCGATCAAACGATGTCCGAATAACCTGAAAATTTGCAGACATATCCAAAATCACATAACGAAGCTACAGAAATTGTCGGAATTCCATTCCGATCCCCGGATCAAAATATCACCTACCATCCGGTTTTCGCCAAAAATTCAACATTCGCCAATTCAAGCCTAAAACTACACCGGACCTCCGAATTCAATTCCGATTGTTCTCCTAAGTCAAAAATGATCCCCCGGAACTAGTCGAATCATCAGAATCCGGTTCCGAGCACTCTAACTCAATAGTCAACTCTTGGTTGACTTTTCATATTCAAGCTTTCTTCAAACTTGCTATTTGTTGCATTTTCAATCCAAACCACTCCTAACTCACCCGATATACTCTAATACTGTTTTAAAAGTATAATATATGTAAATGCAAGGTAACGGGGTGGTAATTCCCGTAACGACGGGCCGGGTCGTTACATTCTCCCCAACTTAAACAAACGCTCGTCCGCGAGCGGGTTAAGAAACATACCTGGAGCATCAAACAAGTGTGGATATCTGCTCTGCATTTTCTGCTCGGTCTCCCAAGTTGCTTCCTCCACGGGACGACCTCTCCACTGCACTTTCACTGAAGCTATATCCTTAGATCTCAGCTTACGAACCTGTCGACCCAAAATGGCTACTGGTTCCACATCATAAGTCAAATCCTCATCTAGGTGTATCGTGCTGAAGTCCAACACATGAGACGGGTCTCCGACATACTTCCGGAGCATAGATACATGGAACACCGGGTGAATTCCCGACAAACTGGGTGGCAAAGCAAGCATATAAGCCACCTCCCCAACTTTCCTAAGCACCTCAAAAGGTCCAATAAACCTTGGGCTCAACTTCCCTTTCTTTCCAAACCTCATAACACCTTTCATAGGCGAAACTTTCAGCAACACCTTCTCACCTACTGAATAAGACACATCTCGGACCTTCCGGTCCGCATAACTCTTCTGACGCGACTGAGCTGTGCGAAGTCTCTCCCGAATCACCTTCACCTTATCTAAGGCATCTTGGACTAACTCTGTCCCTAACAACCTAGCCTCGCCGGGCTCGAACCAACCAACTGGAGACCTACACCGCCTCCCATATAAAGCTTCATACGGTGCCATCTGAATGCCGGACTGATAGCTATTATTGTAAGCAAACTCCGCCAAAGGCAAATAATCAGCCCATGAACCACCAAAATCAATGACACAAGCACGCAACATGTCCTCCAATATCCGAATAGTACGCTCAGACTGCCCATCCGTCTGTGGATGAAATGCTGTGCTCAACTCTACCTGTGAACCCAACTCTCGCTGAAATGTCCTCCAGAACTGAGATGTGAACTGGGTACCTCTGTCGGATATAATGGAAATAGGAACTCCATGCAATCTCACTATCTCACGGATGAATATCTCTGCCAACCGCTCTGAGGAATAAGTAGTACACACTGGGATGAAGTGAGCTGACTTGGTCAACCTATCCACCACCACCCAAACTGAATCGAACTTCCTCGTTGTCCGAGGGAGTCCACTAACAAAGTCCATAGTAATCCTTTCCCACTTCCACTCGGGAATATCAATACGCTGGAATACACCACCAGGTCTCTGATGCTCATACTTGACCTGCTGACAGTTTAGACACCGAGCCACGTGGCTCACAATATCTTTCTTCATCTTTCTCCACCAGTAATGCTGCTTCAAATCCTGATACATCTTCGTGGCTCCTGGATGAATAGAGTACCGCGAGCTGTGGGCCTCCTCCAATATCAACTCACGAAGGCCTTCAACATTGGGCACGCATATCCGGCCCTACATCCGCAATACACCCTCACTATCAATAGTGACATCTCTAGCATCATCATGCTGAACTCTGTCCTTAAGGACAAGTAAGTGTGGATCATCATACTGGCGCTCTCGAATACGATCATATAAAGAAGAACGAGCTACTACACAAGCCATCACCCGAGTGGGCTCAGAAATATCCAGCCTCACCATCTGATTAGCTAACGCCTGAACATCAACTGCAAGGGGTCTCTCCCCAACTGGAATATACACCAAACTGCCCATACTAATAGCCTTCTGGCTCAATGCATCAGCCACTACATTGGCTTTCCGGGATGGTACAAGATAGTAATATCATAGTCTTTAAGTAATTCGAGCCATCTCCGCTGCCACAAATTTAGATCTTTCTTCTTAAACAAATGCTGAAGGCTGCGGTGGTCTATATATACATCACAAGATACACCATATAGGTAATGCCTCCAAATCTTCAAGGCATGAACAATAGCGGCTAACTCCAAATCATGAACAGGGTAGTTCTTCTCGTGGGGCTTTAGCTGACGAGAAGCATATGCAATAACTCTACCCTCCTGCATCAACACACAACCGAGTCCAACTCTGGAAGCATCACAATACACCGTATATGACCCTGAAGCTGATGGTAACACAAGTACTGGAGCGGTGGTCAAAGCCTCCTTGAGCTTCTGAAAGCTCTCCTCACATTCATCGGACCACACAAATGGAGCATTCTTCTGTGTCAACTTAGTCAACGGTGAAGCAATAGATGAGAAATCCTGAACAAACCGACGATAATAACCTGCCAAGCCGAGAAAACTACGAATCTCTGTAGCCGAGGAAGGTCTGGGCCAATTCTGTACTGCCTCAACCTTCTGAGGATCAACCTTAATACCATCACTGGACACTATATGTCCCAGAAAACCCACAGTATCAAGCCAGAACTCACACTTAGAGAATTTTGCATAAAGCTTCTCTTCTCTCAACCTCTGCAATGCCACTCTCAAATGTTGTGCATGCTCCTCCTGGCTGCGTGAATATACCAGGATATCATCAATAAACACAATCACAAAAGAATCAAGGTATGGCCGAAATACACTATTCATCAAGTGCATGAATGCTGCTGGGGCATTAGTCAACCCGAAAGACATCACCAGGAACTCGTAGTGCCCATATCGCGTCCCTGAACGCTGTCTTCATAATATCTGAGTCCCTGATCTTCAACTGATGATAGCCCGATCGAAGATCAATCTTAGAAAATACACTAGCTCCCTGTAGCTGATCAAATAGGTCCTCGATACGAGGTAATGGGTACTTATTCTTCACTGTTACCTTGTTCAGCTGCCTGTAGTCAATGCACATTCTCATTGTGCCATCTTTCTTCTTTACGAACAACACCGGTGCACCCCAAGGTGACACACTTGGACGAATGAAACCCTTATCTAAGAGTTCCTGAAGCTTTTCTTTCAATTCTTTTAACTCTGCTGGTGCCATGCGATAAGGAGGAATAGAAATGGGCTGAGTGCCCGGCGCCAAGTCAATACCAAAATCAATATCTCTGTCAGGCGGCATGCCCGGCAGGTCTGTTGGAAATACATCCGGAAACTCCCTCACAATGGGAACCGAATCAAGACTGGGTGTCTCGGCCTCAACATTTCTAATGAAGGCCAAATAAGATAAACAACCCTTGCCAATCATTCGTTGAGCCTTTATATAAGAAATCACCCTGTCGGACACATAATCAGTCAAGCCACGCCACTCGATCCTCGGATTACCTGGAATAGCTAGTGTGACTGTCTTGGCATGACAGTCCCGAATCGCATGGTAAGGAGATAGCCAATCCATGCCTAGAATTACATCGAAATCTACCATGCCCAGTAGTAATAGATCAACTCGGGTCTCCAGACCCCCAATAGTAATAATACAGGATCGATATACCTGATCCACAACAACAGTATCCCCCACTGGGGTAGACACGTGTACGGGCAAAGCAAGAATACCACGGGTCATACCCAAATGATGTGCAAAATAAGTAGAGACATAAGAATAGGTGGATCCGGGATCAAATAAGACAGAAGCATCCGTGTGGCAGACTGAAATAATACCTGAAATAACCGCATCTGAAGCGCTAGCATCCTTCCTGTTCGGAAGAGCATAGAAACGAGCCTGGCCTCCACCAGTACGATCCTCGCCTCTGGGGCGACCTCTGGATACCTGGCCACCAGTCCTAGCCGACTGTGTTAGCACTGAAGAAACAGGAGTAGAAGACGAGGGCTGATCCCTCTGCTGAGACCGCCTACGAAGCCACTGAAGACACTCTCTCTTAATATAGCCCAAGTCACCGCACTCAAAACAACGGCCTGAAGATGGAAGAAGGGGCTGCCGAGGACCCCTCGCTGCAGATGAATCCTGTGCTGAGGAAGCAGGAGCAGAGCTCTAAGCTGGAAGATCACTCAATGCAGGCTGACTCTGCTGGCGGCTCTGCTGACCCTGATAACCCTGCTGGCCTTGACGACCACGATCGGATGAAACCCCACTGGACTCTGTACGTCCAGACTGATGAGATCTGAAAGAGCGACCTCTGCTATGCTGAAATTGGCCCCTAGATGGAGCACCACTGTAACTGCCAGTACCACGAGGCCTCTTAGCCTCTCTCTCCTCTCGCTCTCGGCGGCGATCTGTCTCAATGTGACGGGCCGCATCAACCACCTCCTCAAAGGTAACTGTAGAAACTCTCTCCCGGGTCATCAATATGCGGATGGGATAAATAAGGCCATCGATAAATCTCCGAATCCTCTCTCTGTCCGTAGGAACCATCCACATGGCATGACGGGCCAGCTGTGTGAATCTCATCTCGTACTGATTAACTGTCATCTCTCCTTGTTTCAACTACTCGAACTGACGTCGCAGCTCCTCCCTCTGAGACTGAGGTACGTACTTCTCCAAAAATACCGTGGAGAACTGCTGCCAGAGTGAGGGGCACTGCCCCGGCGGGCCTACGCCTCTCAAAATCCTCCCACCACTGGAAAGCTGCACCTGTGAACCGGAAAGTGGTGAATGAAACACCGCTGGACTCTAGAATACCCGCGATGCGAAGCATACGCTGACATCTGTCAAGAAAACCACTGGGCATCCTCGCCCTCGGCTCCACCGAATGTCGGAGGCCGCAGCCTCTCAAATCTCTCCAAACGACGGCTGCTCGTCGTCGGGCATAGCTGGAACCACATATGCCAGGAGCCGGTGCAACGGGCGCAGCTGGTCGAGCCGGCTCGGGTGTGTGAGCCACGGGGGTCCGATTCCCTCCCCCTGCCTGTGAAGAAGATACTGCAGCAGTAGCGGCAACTACCTGTGCCAAGCCTGTGCACGCTGATAATATCCGAGCCAAGGTCTCCCGAAGACCCGGTATCACGATAGGCACTGCCGGTCCTGAACCCGAGCTGCCGGAGCGTTCGCCGGCTGGAATCTGGTCCTGAGTCTGATCGGCTGGTGGATCAGCAGGTACTGGTGCTGGTGCTGCTGCCCTACCTCTGCCACGACCACGGCCTCCGGGTGCCAATGGTGGTCGTCCGCCACGTCCGTTAGCTCGTGTTCTCGCCATCTGCGAGAGAATAGAATATGGAAAGATTTAATTTCATGATAACAAAAATCGCACGATATGAATTCAAGAAAATGAGGTTTTTCCTAAAGTTTCTGTAGCCCTTCGAAGATAGATACGAACGTCTACGTACCGATCTGCGAAAGCCTACTAAACCGGCTCATGACTCGCGAGTCCTAATAACCTAGAGCTCTGATACCAACTTGTCACGACCCAAATCCGGTCGTGATGGCGCCCAACAATCAAGCTAGGCCAGCCAGACCAACAATTTAATTATAACACAATACCAGTCCCCAAATGGACAACCCAAGAAGAATATATGAGTTTAAGAACTCCAATAGTAATAATACTGAACAAAAGTACTGACACTCCCAAAGATCCGGAGTCACAAGTCTAGAGCCTCTAACAAAACCCAACAGGAAATAGAGAGTACGATATAGAAGTACTCAAGTCTGAATACAAAATATAAAATAACAACTGGAATGAGAGGAGAAGCTAGGTTCTGCGAACGTAGGCAGCTACCTCAGCAACTCGATGTGACACTGCAAACGCTGGAGATGTCCGTCTACTGCTCCTGTGTACCTGAGTCTGCACACAAAAGGTGCAGGGAGTAGGGGTGAGTACTAAGTACTCAGTGAGTAACAAATATATATATGTAGCTGACAGTAAGAAATCTACAAAATACCACAATATGAAGCTACACTACAGTCCGGATCTCCTACGAACTAGCAACAACAATACCATACAGCTACCACAGAGTAATTCAACAAATACAGATGCAATGCAATGCACATAACCGCTACGGCGTGTAGCCCGATCCAATTTAACGTCGACGGCGCTCACCGGGGGTGTGTACAGACTCCGGAGGGGCTCCTACAGCCCAAGCGCAATACTGCTGCGGCGTGCAGCCCGACCCTCATATCAACTTCTGCGGCGTGCAGTCCGATCCCACACTCAGTCCACAATAAGCAATTAAGTCACAAAACAATTCATTTTTCCTTATTTCCAGTTCTCAATTCATAATTTATGAAAAATACTTTAACTTTATTAATTTTGCAAAAGCCGGTGACTTAGCATTTCAAAAGTGTGATTACAATTTCCAGGACTGAGATTAGTGATTTAAGCAATTATAGCTATCACATAAATGCTGTCCTCTAAGGACGCTACAGATCGGCACAAGGCCCCAAACAAGGCTTACAGCCCACAAGTATAGCAAATACAGTGTATTTCCAACACTAACAACATGTTATTCACTTTCCGGGATGGACCAAGTCTCAATCCCCAATCACAATCAATCCCGCACCTGCCACGGTGTGCGAGCCACGCCCTATTAGCGTCACAATGTGCTAAGCCGGGGTTTCGAACCCTCAAGCTACAATATACACAAACTACTCACCTTTAGCCGGTCGTAGAATCGTCCGCGATGCCTTTTCCTTTGAATTTCGTTGCCTCGTGTGTAGAATCTAGTCAAATAACAATAATTATATCAATTACGGGTCAAGGAATCATAACCCACTTCAATTTATATGAAAATCGCAAAATTACACTAAGTTGGTAAAACCCGACCCCGGGCCCCACTGCTCGGAAAATTCCGAAATTAGTACCAACGCGATCCTTATCTCGCCACGAGTCCGTGCATATAAAATTTATCGAAATCGGAGTTCAAATGACCCTCCAAATCCAAAAATCCCGTTTTTAATACTTAGGCCACATTTCTTCAAGATTTCAACCCAATTTCATGAAGATTGATGTTAATACTACCATAAATTGATGTTTTTGAGTCAAGAATCTTACCTCCGACGATACCCGATGACTTCTCAGTGATTTCCTCGAGTTTTCTTCTCTCTAGGGCTCAAATGTGTGTTTTTGGGTTGTAAACCCGTAACTCTCTGCTTCTGGATTTTTATTCACTGCCAGATACCATTGTTCATCGCGTTCGCGTGACCCTCTACGCGTTCGCGATGAACAACCTTGCCTTACCCTTCGCGAACGCGACGCTGGCCACGCGTTCGCGATGCTCAAAACCTGCAACCCTTCGCGGACGCGACGCACCACACGCGTTCGCGATGTTCAAACTCCAGCCACCCGGATTTCTTCTACGCGTTCGCGATGGGCCTCCCGCGAACGCGAAGCACAACATCACGACTCTACGCGAACGCGACGAGCGTTTGTTTAAGTTGGGGAGAATGTAACGACCCGGCCCGTCGTTACGGGAGTTATCGCCCCATTTTCTCCATTTAATACTTCAATATGCTAACTTATATGTGTTTGGAAATTTAGAAGCAAATCGGAGGGAATTTAGATAGAAATAAGGCCATAAATCCCTTTTTGAGAAGAATAGGTTGGAAAAGTCAACCGAATGTTGACCGATGACTTTGGCAGCTCGGAATTGAATTCTGATAATTCGACTAGTTTTGGAGGATCATTTATGGCTTAGGAGAGCAATCGGAATCAAATTCGGAGGTCCGGTGAAGTTTTAGGCTTGAATTGGCTAAGGTCGAATTTTGATGAAATCCGAACGGTAAGTGAGACTTTGATCCGGGAGTCGGAATGGAATTCTGATAGTTGCAGTAGCTCCGTTATGTCATTTTGGATATGCTTGCAAAATTTCAGGTCATTTGGAGGTGTTTAGGTCGGGTTTTAGATCAAATGTTAGTTTCGGAAGTTTTTAAAGAACTTAGGCTTGAATCCGATGTAAATTTGGTGTTTTGATGTTAGTTTTGGTGTTTTGAGAGTGAAATAAGTTTGCATGACCATATGTGGCATGTTAGTATGTTCGTATGCAGTCCCGAGGAGCTCGGGTGAGTTTCAGATAGGTTTGGGTTGCGTTATGCTCGTTTTTCTTATGTTTCGACATCGTTTTTTCAAGCATAAATGATATTATATTGAACAAATGAGCTCCGATTACTGTTTTGAATGAAGAATTAGATCCGTATCGTAATTACGGACCCTTAGCAAAAAGAATCATCGAATTTGGACATCGTATGAGGATTTTATGGCCATTTTACTAAGGGTGGCCAGATTTTCAGGTTAATGACGAAACTGCCCCTGACGGCGTATTAAAACCCTGCACTATTTGCAAATCTTAAAACCTACATATCTCCTTCATTATAAGGTCAAATTGAGTGATTCAAAAGTCTAAATTCATTAGAAATTCACAAGGAATCCATTGGGAGCACTAAAACGCGTGAACAGTGTACCTATAATGAGCAGGTCGAGTTTTCTTCCAATTTTGGAACGGGAAGAAGCTTTTGAGGCGATTTTTAAGAGAGAAATCAATGGGTAATCGCTGGAGGTAAGTTTATTGAATCAAAAACATGATTTTATGCTATAATCAGCACCAAAATTCCTGAAATTGGTAGAATTTGTGAAGAACTAGGGCCTAAATCATGAAAACGAATTTTTGGGTTTTGAAAGGCCATTCGAACTCCGATTTCGATAAATTTTATATGCACGGACTCGTGGCGAGACGAGGAATCTGTTGGTATGAATTTCGGAATTTTTCAAGAAGCGGGCCCGGGGTCCGGGTTTTACCAACTTAGTGTATTTATGCGAATTTCATGTAAATTGAAATGGGTTATGATTCTTTGACCCGTATTTGATATAATTGTTGTGTTTGACTAGATTCTACGCAAGAGGCGGCAAATTTGAAGGGAAAAGGTATCGCGGACGAGTCTACGGCCGGTTAGAGGTGAGTAGTTTGTGTATATGGTAGCTTGAGGGTTCGAAACCCCGGCTTAGCACATTGTGACGCTAGTAGGGCGTGGCTCGCACCCCGTGGCAGGTGCGGGACTGATTGTGACTGGGGATTGAGACTTGGTCCATCCCGGATATGGAAATTATGCTATTAGTGATGGAAATACGCTGTGTTTGACATATTTGTGGGTTGTAAGCCTTGTTTGGGGCCTTGTGCCGACCTGTAGTATCCCTAGGGGATAGTATTTATGTGATAGCTATACTTGCTTAATCATTGATCTCAGTCCTGGAATTTGAAATCACACTATTGAAATGTTAAGTCACCGGTTTTTGCAAATTAAATAAAAGTTAAAGTACTTTTCATAAATTATGAACTGGGAACTGGAATTAAGAAAAATAAACTGTTTTTGTGACTTATCTGATTTATGTGGACTGAGGATGGATCGGGCTGCACGCCGCAGCGGTTTATATGAGGATCGGGCTGCACGCCGCAGCAGTTTATATGAGGATCGGGCTGCACGCCACAATATTATTGCGCTTGGGCTGTAGGAGCCCTCGGAGTCTGTACACACCCCCAGTGAGCGTCGTCGACGTTAAATGGATCGGGCTACACGCCGTAGCGGTTATGTGCTTTGCATTGCATCTTTGTATGTGAATTATCTGTGATAGTGGTAATGTACGATTTTTGTTGCTAGTTCGTAGGAGGAAACGGACTGTAGTTTATCTTCATTATGTGGTATTTTGTGGATTTTTTACTTTTAGCTACTTGTATATATTTATTACTCACTGAGTACTTAGTACTCACCCCTACTCCCTGCACCTTTATGTGCAGATTCAGGTACACATGAGGGATAGACGAGCACTCCGGCTTTTATCAGTATTTATCCGAGTTGCTGAGGTAGCTGCTGGCGTTCGCAGAACCTGGCTTCTCTTCTTATTCTATTTTTCCTTTCTATATAAATTATTCATACTTTAGTATTTGGTCTAGATGTTGTTATCCGATCTTGTTTAGAGGCTCCAGACTCGTGACCCTAGATCTCTGGGGTTGTTATACAGTTATGCTTTATTGTTGACATAAATGTTCAGGTAATTGATTTGAGCTTTATGCTCGGGATGAGAGTGTAAATGGTCGGGCTTGCCTAGCAGTTGTGTTGGGCGCCATCACGACCGGGTTTTGGGGTTGTGACAAGTTGGTATCAGAGCCTAGGTTACTAAGCCTCATGAGCTTTGAGCCGGTTGGTAGAGTCTCGTGGATCGGTACGGGGACGCTTGTATTTATCCTCGGGAGGCTGCAAACCTTTAGGAAACACTTCACATTTCTTGAACTCTGTCGTGCGTACTTGATTCAGCTTGAGATATAATTCTTGGAAATTCCTTCCATACGCTTGTATGCGCACTCGAACGCTCAGTAATATAATTGCCTTGATGGATTGTGATTCCCTGGTTGAGGGGTGAGATATAATCTCTGCGAGTTCATGTTGGGCCAGTCGGGAGGACTTGAGGCCAGATCTTTGTCTGTGATATGAGCACCAAAGTGCTGATTTTACAAATTGGTATTATGAAATTTCGTGTGATCGGTATTGTTCCTAACTATGGAAATGGCAGCTTAATAATGTACGAGCTGTCAGGTGTTAGATCCTTATTGTAATCTGTTATGTAGCCCCGAGCTATGGGCATGGTGAATATTTATCATATTACTTAGTTGGAAGGTAAAGTGCCTTACGTGTAGTAAAACGAGTTTAGACTCGGGAAGACTAAAGTGATTATGCTATGTATATCCTGGTGGAAGGTGTTGTACTGAAATACTAGATTGATGCAAAGTAGGTGGGTGGATTTAGATGTGTAATTGAAGGGTATTTGATATGTGTTATGATGCGAGCAGGTGTAGCGCAGGTTCAGGTATAAATTGTGATAATATGATTCGTATAGTATTGAGATTTAATGTTGTTGAAATACATTGTGATGTCTTGTTGAGTTGTGGATGTATTGTTAGAATGGTTTGGTGATTGTCTGGCAGGTGGATAGGCCAAATTACAAAGGAAACTATGTCGATATTTTTGTAGAATTTGGGACTTAGAAAATATTTCTGTCACTTGGAGAGTAGGCTTAAATGTTGAGTATGAATAAATGCAAGAATTGTAGAAGAGTTAAGGTCTCTGATGATTCGAGTCTCTGTCAAGGCTTGTAAATGACTTGAGTTTAATCTCACTGTAACTTTGTGGCATCATTTGAGTAAGAATGACATAGGCAGCTAAAAGTGCTTTTATGTATGGCTCCGAGCTGAGTTGGGGAGGTTGTTATTGACTAACTGATTGCATTGTTGTGTGCTATGTTGGTTTTGTCTCTAAGTATGTTGGGAAATTCTGATAAAGGTTATGGTGCTTCGTAGATATGAAGAAATAATAGGATGGTTTGAACTGCTGCTGGTAAAGAATGTTCGGTGTATAGGAAAGAAAGATAGCTAAATGTATATGTATGTAATCATGTTCTGCGGTGCCAGAGTTCTAACAAGGCACGAGTGATTCTGTTTAATAAGATAGTTAAATTATAATTGAATAAGGGTGAATAACGTTCGAGAATGGTTTTGCGGTGTTTAAGATTTTGCTTGTAACAGTCAGGTGTATTAAGATTGTGTATATGGCTAAAGACGGTGGTTTCGTTAGAAGAAATCAAGACTTGTGTTATGTTATGTGAATGATGGGATTCTATGTATCCGTATTGGGAGGTAATGATAACGAATTCCAAATCGTAGGAAGTTCTTCAAAATAAAGCATTGTAGAATGTGGTACTTCTGGGAAACATTGAGTGAGTATTCAGCGGCCTGTGAGCCTGAGACCGTGTAGTCTTATGTATGAGTCTCGTGTGGTAACCTGAGTTGAGGTATTGTGGTGCTACAGTAAAGGCTAATATTAAATTAAAGATGAATTAGAAAGGAAATTGGTTAAATGGGACAGATTGATAATGAACCGAAACGGTGTAATAAGGATAAGATTAATTCCTGGCATGTGTTCGAAGTAATGAGTCTTGCAGGTATTGTGCAACAAAGCTCTTGCGTGCTGGCAGTTTGCTTAGCTGGGTTTGGGTAAAAGGGACTCAGTCCTGGCAGTTCATCTTGTGCAATAAATTAGGAGAAAGAGTTTGTGATGTGTTCTATCGTGGTTTGAAAGGGAGTATATTTCGGTCGGTATGTGAAACATGGAATGTGTAATGACTTTTCTTCTATATGGGATCATGAAGGTCCTTGACTAGTTGAGTGCATCGATGTATGCGGCGTAGGAGAGGGATGGAAATTTTCCATGTTATCTTAGTGTGGTATGGTATATGCGATGTGTTATGGGAAGTTGATAATGGCATGTTTAAGGTTTTGAGATCAGTTCATAATATATGGGAAGTCATTAAAAATTAATGAGCAGCGCGGGCAGGTGCAGGTAATTTAAGAATCAATCTTTCTGGTGATTAAGGAAGAAAATAATACTGCTATTCTAGTGATTTGGCAAGGTATATGGTCAAAAAGGGACAAGGTGTTGTAAACTGATAATATCTAGTGGTATGGTGGTATTCTCTTGTTGGATCGATGGTGATGATTGAATTGTTGATGGCATAGGAAACATTTTGAATGACTTTCGTGGTATGAATGGATGTTTGATGTGTGTTATGTATTCTCACAGTGGAGTGTGGAATCAGGCATAGTGATTCAGGTGCTATATGCAGTTAATCCGCCTATGCAGTGGTTGTATATCGTGTGTATCGGCACCGTTTAGCGATTACTGGAAATTGGAAGCCCTAGTGGCTCTCTCTTAGCTTGTTATGATGAATTTGGGTTATGAGACTTGATTGCAGACTAGTTGTCATAAGTCAGGTTGCCTGGACTAATGTGATATGGACTATGTCGGAAATGGCACAAATTGCGTAACAGAGTGCATCAGTGTATGCTCCAACAGGGTAGTTGTACCCAGGACCAGCGGATGGCTGGTAGGTATTGCTTTGTCAGTGGGGCCTTCGTGGCGGATATTAGTACAGAGGTTTCTACAATTGATCCAGTTTCGGTATTGAGGAACTTTGTCGGATTTGTTTCTTGTGGCCGAGCTTGAGGCTATATATGTTTATTGTAATGAGCAATTTGACTCGGTGTGCATTTCTTTTTGCGAGATTTACGCGTGGATCGGGTGGCACGCCGCCACGGGTTATTTAGATCGGGTGGCACGCCGCCAAAGGTATGTCATTTTGAGCAGGTTGCACGCCGCAACCGTGTTATATGGAGCATAGTTTTTCCTATAGGTTACCTTGCGTACTACATTTCCTAGTCTCTGAGGAAAGTCAGTGTTGGATGTCGCTCGGCGAATGGCGCATCGGTTGTGTCCTTACAAGATTGGATGGCTATATTAATTGTTTCACCGTGGGTGAGATTGATTGCTTAAGTTCAGACCTAGATCTGTGCGTGGCTGACTGTTTTGAGCATGATGAGATGACTTGAGGTGCTTCATGGGTAATGGTGTTTGGATGGAATCATAAGTTGTGGCAAGGCCATATGATGTTATAACCTTTCGAGGAGAATTCAGGTACTCTATTTCTGTGTGTGAGACGGGATCTTAGTCCTATGTTATGAAGGTATGGAGGAATAGATCTACAACTCTTTTGTTTGAGTTAGTGGTCATGATTTGAGTGTGTTCAAGCATTTTCTTATTGGAGCCTATATTGTGCTCATCGTGGCTTAGGTCGGTGTTGAGGTGTCATATCACCAGTGCGGTGTGTTATAATCAGAATGATCGTTGGAGCCATTAATGAGTGCGGGCGTGTGTGTTTTCAGTTGGTTAGGAAGGTGATATCGAGGTTTGGCTTCGAAATCTATTGTGGTATCAGTAAAAAGGGAAATGGATTCATGAATGGATGACTTGAGAGATGGATTCGATATATCGTGTGTTCGGTTGCCTTGGGCAACATACATGAAGGTGTTGGAATAAGACTTTAGCTAACGAGAAAGGTTTTTCGGTAATATTTGGTTATCGTGGGAAATTGTTGTGATTAGAGGGCATCATCTCGAGTGATTGAGTTGTTTGGTACACCATAAGATCTCACCCGGAGTGGCGAGTATGGGCCATCACAGTTGGTTCATGTGTACCCTGAGTATAGACATGGGATTCAGATTTGGCATATGATTTCGGAGGTGCAATGTGGTCTATGTTTCAGATGGACTGTGAAAGTTCAGCTATATTGTGTTATCAGACTTATGATGGATAGGGTGACGTGGTACCACCCCGCATATATGCTTGGTAAGGTCAGTCAGGTATTGGGTTGCTTCTAGTACAACTCTAGGTACGCTCGAGGACGAGCGTTTGTTTAAGTTGGGGAGAATGTAACGACCCAGCCCGTCGTTACGGGAGTTATCGCCCCATTTTCTCCATTTAATACTTCAATATGCTAACTTATATGTGTTTGGAAATTTAGAAGCAAATCGGAGGGAATTTAGATAGAAATAAGGCCATAAATCCCTTTTTGAGAAGAATAGGTTGGAAAAGTCAACCGAATGTTGACCGATGACTTTGGCAGCTCGGAATTGAATTCTGATAATTCGACTAGTTTTGGAGGATCATTTATGGCTTAGGAGAGCAATCGGAATCAAATTCGGAGGTCCGGTGAAGTTTTAGGCTTGAATTGGCTAAGGTCGAATTTTGATGAAATCCGAACGGTAAGTGAGACTTTGATCCGGGAGTCGGAATGGAATTCTGATAGTTGCAGTAGCTCCGTTATGTCATTTTGGATATGCTTGCAAAATTTCAGGTCATTTGGAGGTGTTTAGGTCGGGTTTTAGATCAAATGTTAGTTTCGGAAGTTTTTAAAGAACTTAGGCTTGAATCCGATGTAAATTTGGTGTTTTGATGTTAGTTTTGGTGTTTTGAGAGTGAAATAAGTTTGCATGACCATATGTGGCATGTTAGTATGTTCGTATGCAGTCCCGAGGAGCTCGGGTGAGTTTCAGATAGGTTTGGGTTGCGTTATGCTCGTTTTTCTTATGTTTCGACATCGTTTTTTCAAGCATAAATGATATTATATTGAACAAATGAGCTCCGATTACTGTTTTGAATGAAGAATTAGATCCGTATCGTAATTACGGACCCTTAGCAAAAAGAATCATCGAATTTGGACATCGTATGAGGATTTTATGGCCATTTTACTAAGGCTGGCCAGATTTTCAGGTTAATGACGAAACTGCCCCTGACGGCGTATTAAAACCCTGCACTATTTGCAAATCTTAAAACCTACATATCTCCTTCATTATAAGGTCAAATTGAGTGATTCAAAAGTCTAAATTCATTAGAAATTCACAAGGAATCCATTGGGAGCACTAAAACGCGTGAACAGTGTACCTATAATGAGCAGGTCGAGTTTTCTTCCAATTTTGGAACGGGAAGAAGCTTTTGAGGCGATTTTTAAGAGAGAAATCAATGGGTAATCGCTGGAGGTAAGTTTATTGAATCAAAAACATGATTTTATGCTATAATCAGCACCAAAATTCCTGAAATTGGTAGAATTTGTGAAGAACTAGGGCCTAAATCATGAAAACGAATTTTTGGGTTTTGAAAGGCCATTCGAACTCCGATTTCGATAAATTTTATATGCACGGACTCGTGGCGAGACGAGGAATCTGTTGGTATGAATTTCTGAATTTTTCAAGAAGCGGGCCCGGGGTCCGGGTTTTACCAACTTAGTGTATTTATGCGAATTTCATGTAAATTGAAATGGGTTATGATTCTTTGACCCGTATTTGATATAATTGTTGTGTTTGACTAGATTCTACGCAAGAGGCGGCAAATTTGAAGGGAAAAGGTATCGCGGACGAGTCTACGGCCGGTTAGAGGTGAGTAGTTTGTGTATATGGTAGCTTGAGGGTTCGAAACCCCGGCTTAGCACATTGTGACGCTAGTAGGGCGTGGCTCGCACCCCGTGGCAGGTGCGGGACTGATTGTGACTGGGGATTGAGACTTGGTCCATCCCGGATATGGAAATTATGCTATTAGTGATGGAAATACGCTGTGTTTGACATATTTGTGGGCTGTAAGCCTTGTTTGGGGCCTTGTGCCGACCTGTAGTATCCCTAGGGGATAGTATTTATGTGATAGCTATACTTGCTTAATCATTGATCTCAGTCCTGGAACTTGAAATCACACTATTGAAATGTTAAGTCACCGGTTTTTGCAAATTAAATAAAAGTTAAAGTACTTTTCATAAATTATGAACTAGGAACTAGAATTAAGAAAAATGAACTGTTTTTGTGACTTATCTGATTTATGTGGACTGAGGATGGATCGGGCTGCACGCCGCAGCGGTTTATATGAGGATCGGGCTGCACGCCGCAGCGGTTGATATGAGGATCGGGCTGCACGCCGCAGCAGTATTGCGCTTGGGCTGTAGGAGCCCCTCCGGAGTCTGTACACACCCCCAGTGAGCGCCGTCGACGTTAAATGGATCGGGCTACACGCCGTAGCGGTTATGTGCTTTGCATTGCATCTTTGTCCGTGAATTATCTCTAATAGTAGTAATGTACTGTTGTTGTTGCTAGTTCGTAGGAGGAATCGGACTGTAGTTTAGCTTCATTATGTGGTATTCTGTGGATTTCTTACTTTCAGCTACTTGTATATATTTATTACTCACCGAGTACTTAGTACTCACCCCTACTCCCTGCACCTTTGTGTGCAGATTCAGGTACACAGGAGGGATAGACGAGCACTCCAGCTTTTATCAGTATCTATCCGAGTTGCTGAGGTAGCTGCTGGCGTTCGCAGAACCTGGCTTCTCTTCTTATTCTATTTTTCCTTTCTATATAAATTATTCATACTTTAGTATTTGGTCTAGATGTTGTTATCCGATCTTGTTTAGAGGCTCCAGACTCGTGACCCTAGATCTCTGGGGTTGTTATACAGTTATGCTTTATTGTTGACATAAATGTTCAGGTAATTGATTTGAGCTTTATGCTCGGGATGAGAGTGTAAATGGTCGGGCTTGCCTAGCAGTTGTGTTGGGCGCCATCACGATCGGGATTGGGGTCGTGACATTAACACCCCAGACCTACGCGAACGCGACTCCTTCACCCGCGAACGCGATGCATAAAAAGCCTTGGCCTTCGCGAACGCGACACCAGTCACGCGAACGCGAAGGCTTAAGGACCTGGGCAGAACCTGCAGTTTTCTGCACAGTTTTTCCAAGTTCTAATTTCCCGGTTGATGGTCCGAAGCCATCCCGAGGCCCCCGGGACCCCAACGAAAACCACCAACATACTCCAAAACATGATACGGACTTGTTCCAATCATAAAAACACCATACTAAACATCAAAATCACCAATTAACCACGGATTCAAGCCTAAGTTTCTTCAAAACTTTCAAAACTAACATTCAATCCAAAACCCGATCAAACGATGTCCGAATAACCTGAAAATTTGCAGACATATCCAAAATCACATAACGAAGCAACAGAAATTGTCGGAATTCCATTCCGACCCCCGGATCAAAATATCACCTACCATCCGGTTTTCGCCAAAAATTCAACATTCGCCAATTCAAGCCTAAAACTACACCGGACCTCCGAATTCAATTCCGATTGTTCTCCTAAGTCAAAAATGATCCCCCGGAACTAGTCGAATCATCAGAATCCGGTTCCGAGCACTCTAACTCAATAGTCAACTCTTGGTTGACTTTTCATATTCAAGCTTTCTTCAAACTTGCTATTTGTTGCATTTTCAATCCAAACCACTCCTAACTCACCCGATATACTCTAATACTGTTTTAAAAGTATAATATATGTAAATGCAAGGTAACGGGGTGGTAATTCCCGTAACGACGGGCCGGGTCGTTACATTTGCATCCTCAAATGCTATTACACTTAATTCATTCTTATTCAATTTAATATGCATTGTTTTAGACAGTTTACCATTTAAATATCTGTTGTATCATCATACCTTTATGCTTAATTCATTCTTATTTTACTTAATTAAAATATGTTCTTTTGTGCATAACGCATAATACACGTGCAAAGCATGTACTCTAAATCTAGTCTATCTATATATTATTAAAAGCCAAGGATATTGGCATCTCATTAAGCCACGTGGCATCTTTAGAAAAAGCCACGTGTCATAGTTAGTTACTAAATTAGTTATTAATTAATTATTGGTTATTCTTTTTAAATTTAAATATATCTAAAAAACTAAAATAAAAAACTACCATATATATATATATATATATATATATATATATATATATATATATATATATATGTTACTTTAATTACATTAATAAATATAGATATCTTATAGTAATTAACTATAATAAAAAACTATATAAAAATATATCTATATCTATCTATATATTATTAAAAGGAGAAAAAATCCCTCTCATTAAGCCACGTGGCAGCTTCAGAAAAAGCCACGTGGCATAATTAGTTAATAATTAATTATTGGTTATTCTTTTTGAATTTAAATATATCTAAAAACAAAAATAAAAAACTACCATATATATTGTTTACTTTAATTATATTAATAAATATAGATATCTTATAATTAATTAACTATAATAAAAAACTATATAAAAGTGAAAATGCAATAATATATCTATATCTATATATTATTAAATGGAGAGAAAAATTCCTCTCATCAAGCCATATGGCAGCTTCAGAAAAAGCCACGTGGCATAATTAGTTATTAAATTAGTTAATTAGTTAATAATTAATTATTGGTTATTCTTTTGAATTTAAATATATCTAAAAACAAAAATAAAAAAACAATCATATAATAAATATATATATCTTATAATTAATTAACTATAATAAAAAACTATATAAAAATGAAAATATAAAAATATAAAAAAAAATAACTACCCATTCAAATTGGGTGAGAGTAGTCCAAGTTGGAGTTTTTAAATTATTTTAAAATAAAAAAGAAAAAAAAATCTATAAAAAACAAAAACAAAAAGGGAAGAAAAACTACCCATTAAAATTGGGAAAGTAGTTTCAAGTTGGAGTTTTAAAATGAACGAAAAAAAGAGAAGAAAAACTACCAATTTAAATCGGGGAGTAGTTTCAAGTTGGAGTTTTAAAATAAAAATAGATATCTTATATTTAACTATGTTAATATATATATATATATAAATTAAAAAAATAACTACTCATTCAAATTGGGTGACAGTAGTTTCAAGTTGTAGTTTTTAAATTATTTTAAAATAAAAAAGCAAAAAAAGAAGTCTATAACAAACGAAAAAAAGAGAAGAAAATCTATATATTATTAAAAGGAGAGAAAAAACCCTCTCCTTAAGTCAAGTGACGGCTTCAGAAAAAGCCACATGACATAGTTAGTTATTAAATAGTTATTTATTTAATAATTATTTATTGGTGACGGCTTCAGAAAAAGCCACATGACATAGTTAGTTATTAAATAGTTATTTATTTAATAATTATTTATTGGTTACTTTAATTATATTAATAAATATAGATATCTTATAATTAATTAACTATAATAAAAAACTATATAAAATATGAAATATAAATATATAATAAATAACTACCCATTCAAATTTGGTGAGAGTAGTTTCAAGTTGGAGTTTTAAAATTATTTTAAAATAAAAAAGCAAAAAAATCTATAAAAAACGAAAAACATAGAAGAAAAACTACCTATTCAAATAGGGGAGTAGTGTCAAGTTGGAGTTTTAAAATATATATTATTAAAAGCCAAGGATATTGGCCTCTCATTAAGCCACGTGGCATAGTTAGTTACTAAATTAGTTATTTAGTTAATAATTAATTACTGGTTATTCTTTTTAAATTTAAATATATCTAAAAACTAAAATAAAAAACTACTATATATATATATAGGTTACTTTAATTATATTAATAAATATAGATATCTTATAGTAATTAACTATAATAAAAATCTATATCTATATCTATCTATTATTAAAAGCCAAGGAAAAAGCCTTATAAAGAAGCCACTTGGTAGCATACAAAAGTAACACCTGTCATTTTCAGACAAACACCCAAAATTGTAGGAACCAAAATGCAATTCTAAATTGTTGTTCTTCATTAAAACTGTCGGCTACTACTAATTACATAACTGCCGGTTGCCACAACCCATTGATTAAGGAACTGCTGGAACCACGATTTATGCCAAACAAACCCACGATTATGTACAACATATTACCACGATTTATGCCAAAAAACCCACGATTATGTACAGCAGATTGAGTCACAAAAACTGCTGCAGTTACCGCAACACATAATTTCCAGCAAATCAGTCATCAAAAACTACTCCAACAAAAGAAATAACTGTCTTATTACACGATTCTTCCACCAAATTACTAATTAAAAAACTGCTGCATTTAAAAAAAACTGTCTTATGCCACACTTCCTTCCATTATATATTTTAACCTCAATTATGTATTATGTATTAATCACGCATCTCTTTCCAGTTTCCAGATTTTTCAAAGCAAAGAAAACGATCTGGTTGATATAAACTTGAGTACTTAAGTCCTTGAACTTATACTTCAAAGCACTTCAGCGAAATGTCATTTTAGCACCGATGAGGAGTGGTCTGTCACGACCCGGATTTCCCACCATCGGGGTCATGATGGCGCCTACTAAATAGAAGCTAGGCAAGCCAAATATTAATTGCATCTCCATTAATAACCAATTTCTTATTAACAACATAAAAATTACAGCGGAACAATCAAAATTAGCGGAAGACTTAATCAAATATGATAAAGAAAACTCCAAATCTGATACACTACCCAAGACTGGTGTCACAATACTCACGAACTTCTAAGAATAATACACATAATTGTTTGAAAGAAAATACAAGTTGTTTATCTCAATTACATGAGATAACAGAATGAAAAGCATAGATAGAAGAGACAACGGGTCCTGCGGACGCCTGCAAGGCTACCTCGTAGTCTCGGTAGTCGGAAAATCCACAAATCGCTACTGCCGTTGCTGTTGTCCGTAACCTGTATCTGCACAAAAAGAGCGCAGAGTGTAGTATCAGCACAACCGACCCCATGTGCTGGTAAGTGCCTGGCCTATCCCAGCGAACTAGTGACAAGGCTAAGGCCAGTCACCCACCTAAACCTGTACAGTTGCAATATAGATATATATATACAATACTTTTATAAAGAAATACTCTGCTCTGAAATAATATTCGATAACTCAAGATATCCAAAATAATCTTACTTTCATGTCTCAATTTCCTCTTTCATTTCATGTCTCGTGGTAGGCGTACCACCCGCTCCCAACTATCACAGTAATTACCTCTCGTGGTAGGCGTACCACCCGCTCCCAATATATCAATAATTATATCTTGTGGTAGGCGTACCACCCGCTCCCAAATATATCAATAGTTATATCTTGTGGTAGGCGTACCACCCGCTCCCAATATATCAATAGGCTACCGGCAACTATGGCCAATGCCAAGATTTAAATCACTTCGTGGTCGGCGTACCACACGATCCCATTTCTTATTATATAAGTGGTCGGCGTACCACACGATCCCATTTCATAAATATATATATATATATATTACCGGCTTTTAGCCAATAATCTCTATATCAACAATATTTATAATTACCGGTTTTTAAACCAATAATTTATAATAGTTTCAACAATTTACCTTCATTACCGGTATAACACCAATAATCCTTATTCAACAATTTATTCATAACTAAATTCATATTCCTACAAACTAGGATAGAACAAACACTTACCTCGAAAGTTCACGAACGATTCAATCCGTAGCAATGCCTTTTCCTTTCGAATTTGACTCCAATCCAACCGTATCTATACACAATTGATTTCATATCATCAATTCTACTTAACAAACTAGTTCATATTGCTAAATATGATTTTTACAACATTCAGGTTGCTCTGATGGTAAGAATCGACCCCGGGCCCACATAATCGAAACTCAAGTTTCGAACCAAAATAAGTTCACCCAATCCTCCATGAGTTCAAATATACAATTTGTTCTTAAATTCGACTCCAAAACGAAGTCTAGATCGTAAATTCATTGAAAACCCTCACTATACTAAGTTCTTAATTTTTCTACCCATTTACACCTATTTAGGCTTAGGAATTCAAATAATATTGATGGAAAATGAAGAAAACGAGTTAAGAATCACTTACCCGAGAAGTTTAATGAAGAATCGCTCAAAAACCGTCCAAAAAGTTGTGGAGAAGAGAGTGTTTTGTGAAAAATGGAAACAATCCCGTAAGTGTTCTGTTTGGGGATTAAATTTACTGGGCAATAATTTCTTCATCGCGTTCGCGACAACCCGGCCGCGTTCGCGATGAAGGAAAATATCAGGCCATCGCGTTCGCGTAGGGTGAGTCGCGAACGCGAAGAAGAAAAATGCTGGGCATCAAATTTGGCCTACGCGAACGCGGCCTAAGGCACGCGATCGCGATGAAGGAAAATGCTGGGCATCGCGAACGCGATCAACAGGACGCGAACGCGAAGAAGGAACGAAATGTTCTTCGCGAACGCGACCAAGGCATCGCGAACGCGATGAGGAAATACCTGCTGCAGATTTCTGCAGTTTTTCTTAAGTTCAAAAACACCCCGAACCACCTCCGAAACACTCCCGAGCCCTCGGGGCTCCAAACCAAAAATGCACACTAACCTAAAAACATCATACGAACTTGCTCGCGCGATCAAACCGCTAAAATAACATCAAAATCCATGAATTGAGCCTTAAAGCTCAAGAACTCTTTAAGATTTCATAATTTCCAAACTTTCCAATTTAAGGCCGAAACACGTCAAACGACGTCCGTTTTCAACCAAACTTTACAGGAAGCGCTTAACCAATATATATGACTTGTACCGGGCGTCGGAACCAAAATACGAGCCCGATACCAGTACTTTTTAATCAAAATTCAGTTTCATTTTCCTTAAACATTTTCAGAAAACAATTTAACAGAAAAATTCTTTTACTGGGGTTCTAGACCTCGGATTTCAATTTCGGACATATGCCCAAGTTCCATATTTTTCTACGGATTTTCTGAAATAGTCAAATCACGGATCCGGGTCCGTTTACCAAAAATGTTGACCAAAGTCAACCATATCAATATTAATATCAAAATTCTTCTACTTTTTCACATATTTCACATATTTCAACATAAATCGTTTCCAGCTTTGTGCCCGGACTGTGCACGCAAATCGAGGCAACTATAAATGAGGTTTTCAAGGCCTCAAAAGCTCGGAATGATTAAATAAACAAGTGATGACCCTTTGGGTCGTCACAATCTCCACCTCTAAAACAACCGTTCGTCCTCGAACGGACAAAAGAAAGAAGTACCGAGTCAGGAAACAAGTGTGGGTAACGGCTCCGCATATCAGACTCGGACTCCCAGGTCGATGCCTCAGGAGGCTGACCTCTCCACTGAACGCGCACAGAAGGATAACTCTTCGACCTCAACTGTCGAACCTGCCGGTCTAGAATGGCTACCGGCTCCTCCTCGTAAGATAGATCATTGTCCAATTGGACAGTACTGAAGTCTAACACATGTGTGGGATCGCCGTGGTATCTCCGAAGCATAGATACGTGAAAAACTGGATGCACGGCTGATAAGCTAGGCGGCAAAGCTAATCTGTAAGCCACCCTCCCACTCTGTCTAGAATCTCAAATGGACCAATATACCTAGGGCTGAGCTTGCCCTTCTTCCCGAACCTCATCACGCCCTTCATAGGCGACACTCGGAGCAATACTCGTTCACCAACCATGAAATCTACATCTCGAACCTTACGATCCGCATAAGTCTTTTGCCTAGACTGAGCTGAACGCAATCTCTCCTGAATAGTCTTGACCTTATCCAAGGCCTCCTGAACTAAGTCTGTACCCAACAACCGAGCCTCTCCCGGTTCAAACCATCCAACCGGTGATCGACATCGCCTACCATACAACGCCTCATACGGAGCCATCTGGATGCTAGATTGGTAACTGTTATTGTAGGCGAACTCTGCTAATGGTAGAAACTGATCCCACGAGCCTCCGAAATCAATAACACAGGCTCGAAGCATGTCCTCAAGAATCTGAATAGTCCTCTCGGACTGGCCATCCGTCTGAGGATGAAATGCTGTACTCAACTGAACCCGGGTACCTAACTCCTGCTGGACCGCTCTCCAGAACCGCGAGGTAAACTGCGTACCCCGATCAGAGATAATAGATACCGGCACTCCATGGAGACGAACAATCTCCCTAATGTAAACCTCCGCTAACCTCTCCGATGAGTAGGAGACGGATACTGGAATAAAGTGTGCTGACTTGGTCAGCCTATCAACAATGACCCAAATAGCATCAAATTTCCTCCTAGTCAAAGGAAGTCCAGTAACGAAGTCCATAGTGATCCGCTCCCATTTCCACTTGGGAATTTCAATCCTCCGGATACACCACCAGGACTCTGGTGCTCATATTTCACCTGCTGACAATTTAGACACCGAGCGACATACGCAACGATATCTTTCTTCATTCTGCGCCACCAATAGTGCTGACGTAAGTCCTGGTACATCTTCGCGGCGCCTGGGTGAATAGAATACCGCGAACTGTGGGCCTTCGCTAAGATTAACTCTCGAATCCCTTCGACATTGGGCACACAAACTCGACCCTGCAATTTCAATACCCCATCGTCATCTAAATTTACCTGTGTGGCACCTCCCCGCTGTACTGTATCTCTCAACTCACGCAAATGAGGATCATCAAATTGCCTCTCACGGATACGCTCTAATAAAGAAGAATGAGCGACCGTGCAGGCTAACACTCTGCTAGGCTCAGAAATATCCAGTCTCACGAACCGGTTGGCTAATGCCTGGACGTCTAGAGCCAATGGTCTCTGACTGACCGGAATATATGCAAGACTACCCATGCTGGCAGACTTTCTACTCAATGCATCGGCCACCACATTGGCCTTACCTGGGTGATATAAAATAGTAACATCATAGTCTTTTAGCAACTCTAGCCACCTTCTCTGCCTCATATTCAACTCTTTCTGCTTAAACAAATACTGAAGACTCTTATGATCGGTGTATACTTCACATGCTACACCATACAAATAATGCCTCCGGATCTTCAATGCGTGAATAATCGCCGCCAATTCTAGATCATGCACTGGATAGTTCTTCTCATGAATCTTCAACCGCCTCGAAGCATAGGCAATAACCTTGCCATCCTGCATTAACACTGCACCAAGCCCAATACGGGAAGCATCACAATAAACAGTATAAGGTCCCGTACCTGTGGGTAAAACCAATACCGGCGTTGTGGTCAAGGTTGTCTTGAGCTTTTGAAAGCTCGCCTCACATTCATCGGACCATTCAAATTGAACACCCTTCTGGGTCAATCTGGTCAGTGGGGTTGCAATAGAAGAAAATCCTTCTACGAATCGGCGGTAATAACCCGCTAACCCCAAGAAACTCCGAATATCCGTGGCTGATGTCGGTCTAGGCCAGCTCTTGACTGCCTCAATTTTCTTTGGATCAACCTGAATACCTGCTGCCGTCACAATATGTCCCAGGAATGCAACTGAACTTAGCCAAAATTCACACTTTGAAAATTTTGCATATAGCTGGCTATCTTTCAGAGTCTGTAAGGCCACTCTGAGATGTTGCGCATGCTCCTCCTGACTGCGGGAATATATTAATATGTCATCAATGAAGACTATTACAAACAAGTCTAAATAAGGTCGGAACACCCGATTCATTAATTCCATAAAAGCTGCTGGAGCATTTGTCAACCCAAAAGACATAACCAGGAATTCATAATGTCCATACCGAGTGCGGAACGCGGTCTTAGGGACATCAGATGCCCTAATCTTCAGCTGATGATAGCCAGATCTCAAATCTATCTTTGAAAATACCTTGGCACCCTGAAGCCGGTCAAATAAATCATCAATTCGCGGAAGTGGATATTTATTTTTGATAGTCACCTTGTTTAACTGTCGATAGTCAATGCACATTCTCATCGAACCATCTTTCTTCTTTACAAATAATACGGGTGCACCCCACGGCGAAACACTGGGCCTAATGAAACCCTTTTCAAGTAAATCCTGCAACTGTTCCTTCAATTCTTTTAACTCTGGCGGAGCCATACGGTATGGGGGAATGGAAATGGGCTGAGTGCCCGGAGCCAAATCAATGCAAAAATCAATGTCCCTATCGGGCGGCATACCTGGCAAGTCTGAAGGAAATACTTCAGGAAATTCGCGAACCACAGGCACAGAGTCAATAGAAGGAACCTCAGCACTAGAATCACGGACATAGGCCAAATAAGCCAAGCATCCCTTTCCAACCATACGCCGAGCTTTAACATAAGAAATAACATTACGGCTAGTATGACCTGAAATTCCTTTCCACTCTATACGAGGCGAATTTGGCAGGGCTAAAGTCACAGTCTTGGCATGGCAATCTAGAATAGCATGATACGGAGATAGCCAGTCCATGCCTAGTATAATATCGAAGTCCACCATATTTAGGAGTAATAAATCAGCACGGGTCTCGAGACCCTCAATTACTATAATACATGACCGATGAACTCGATCAACCACAATAGAGTCGCCTATTGGTGTAGACACATGAACAGGAACACTCAGTGGATCACTGGGCTGAATCAAGTATGGTGCAAAATAGGAAGACACATACGAATATGTAGACCCGGGGTCAAATAATGCTGATGCCTTTCTATCACAAACCAAAATAATACCTGTAATGACGGCATCGGAAGACTCAGCCTCTGGTCTGGCGGGAAGTGCATAACATCGGGGCTGTGCCCCACCACCCTGAGCAGTATCTCTAGGACGATCAGCTGCTGGCTGGTCTCTACCTCTATCGGTCTGAGCTCCACCTCTATGACCTCTACCTCCACCTCTATGTCCTCTACCTCCGCCTCTAGCTGGCTGGGCAGGCTGTGAGGGAACTGGGGCCTGAATCATGGCACGAGAACCCTGCTGGTGAGATCTGTCAGAAGCTCGAGGGCAATACCTTGAAATGTGCCTAAGATCACCGCACGTAAAACAAGCCCTCGGCTGTTGATAATGGCGAAGTGGTGGTGCACTGATAGGCTGCTGATCGGAATAGCGTGGCTGAGAATTACGATCACCTGAAGCATCATGAGAAACCTGAAGAGCTGACTGATAAGGCCTAGGAGGATGGCCTCTATCATAAAAATCTCTATCTCCGGACGAGGTACCACTGAATCTACCCGAATTACGAGATCTCTTATCTGATCCATGTCTCGCTCCCTGTGACAGAGCCATCTCGATCCGGCGGGCTGCATTAGCCGCCTCCTGAAAAGTGATTTCAGTTCCTGCTCCCATAGCCATCTGTAGCCGAATTGGCTGACTCAAGCCATAAATAAATCTTCTCACCCTCTCCCGATCTGTGGGAATTATAACAATAGCATGACGAGCCAGGTCCACGAACCTAGTCTCGTACTGAGTGACGAACATAGAACCCTGATGAAGACGCTCAAATTGCCTGCGCAGAGCCTCCCGCTGAGTTGCTGGAAGGAACTTTTCCAAGAATAATTCTGCAAACTGCTCCCAAGTCAAAGATGACGATCCCGCTGGCCTGGTTAGACAATAATCTCTCCACCAAGTTTTGGCGGAACCAGATAACCGAAAAGTAGCAAAATCCACACCATTTGTCTCCACAATACCCATAGTACGGAGAACTTCGTGGCAGCTGTATAGAAAGTCCTGTGGGTCCTCTGAAGGAGTACCACTGAATGTGGTAGTGAACAACTTGGTAAACCTGTCCAATCTCCACAACGCATCAGCAGACATAGCTGCACCATCATTAGACGGAGTCGCAATAATAGGCCGAACCGCCTCAGCTGGCTGAATCACAGGATCTTGAGCCTAGGGAATTACTGGCTCTGGAGTGCGCGTAGCAGGAGTCTGATTACCTCCTCCAGCCTGAGAAGTGGCTGGTGCTACCGGTAATAAACCTGCTCTGGTGACATGATCCATAAAACCTGCTATCCGGACCAAAGCATCCTGAAGATCCGGTGAAAATAAAGCTCCTCCCGGGACCTGAGCTGGGCCTACTGGAGCTGCTGGGGCTGGAACTTCCTCCTCGATATGAACCTGAGGTTCTGCCACTCGTGCTGCTGCTCGGGGCTGAGCTCTGCCCCTACCTTGTCCTCTAGGACGACCTCGACCTCGGCCTCTACCCCTAGCGGAAGCTGCCGCTGCTGGGACCTCGGGCTGCTGGTCAGTAGATGAGGATGCACGTGTCCTTACCATCTGCGGAAGAACAGAGTAGAAGTTCAATTAACATTCAAAAGATCAAGTCGCACGACTGGAAAGAATAAACGGAATATTTTCCTAACTCCGTAGCCTCTGGAGGATAAATACAGACGTCTCCGTACCGATCCTTCGGACTCTACTAAGGTTGTTCGTGAGTTGTGAGACCTGTGCAACCTAGTGCTCTGATACCAACTTGTCACGACCCGGATTTCCCACCATCGGGGTCATGATGGCGCCTACTAAATAGAAGCTAGGCAAGCCAAATATTAATTGCATCTCCATTAATAACCAATTTCTTATTAACAACATAAAAATTACAGCGGAACAATCAAAATTAGCGGAAGACTTAATCAAATATGATAAAGAAAACTCCAAATCTGATACACTACCCAAGACTGGTGTCACAATACTCACGAACTTCTAAGAATAATACACATAATTGTTTGAAAGAAAATACAAGTTGTTTATCTCGATTACATGAGATAACAGAATGAAAAGCATAGATAGAAGAGACAACGGGTCTTGCGGACGCCTGCAAGGCTACCTCGTAGTCTCAGTAGTCGGGAATCCACAAGTCGCTACTGCCGCTGCTGCTGTCCGTAACCTGTATCTGCGCAAAAAGAGCGCAGAGTTTAGTATCAGCACAACCGACCCCATGTGCTGGTAAGTGCCTGGCCTATCCCAGCGAACTAGTGACAAGGCTAAGGCCAGTCACCCACCTAAACCTGTACAGTTGCAATATAGATATATATATACAATACTTTTATAAAGAAATACTCTGCTCTGAAATAATATTCGATAACTCAAGATATCCAAAATAATCTTACTTTCATGTCTCAATTTCCTCTTTCATTTCATGTCTCGTGGTAGGCGTACCACCCGCTCCCAACTATCACAGTAATTACCTCTCGTGGTAGGCGTACCACCCGCTCCCAATATATCAATAATTATATCTTGTGGTAGGCGTACCACCCGCTCCCAAATATATCAATAGTTATATCTTGTGGTAGGCGTACCACCCGCTCCCAATATATCAATAGGCTACCGGCAACTATGGCCAATGCCAAGATTTAAATCACTTCGTGGTCGGCGTACCACACGATCCCATTTCTTATTATATAAGTGGTCGGCGTACCACACGATCCCATTTCATAAATATATATATATATATATATTACCGGCTTTTAGCCAATAATCTCTATATCAACAATATTTATAATTACCTGTTTTTAAACCAATAATTTATAATAGTTTCAACAATTTACCTTCATTACCGGTATAACACCAATAATCCTTATTCAACAATTTATTCATAACTAAATTCATATTCCTACAAACTAGGATAGAACAAACACTTACCTCGAAAGTTCACGAACGATTCAATCCGTAGCAATGCCTTTTCCTTTCGAATTTGACTCCAATCCAACCGTATCTATACACAATTGATTTCATATCATCAATTCTACTTAACAAACTAGTTCATATTGCTAAATATGATTTTTACAACATTATGCCCGGAATAGTAAAAATCGACCCGAGCCCACATAATCGAAACTCAAGTTTCGAACCAAAATAAGTTCACCCAATCCTCCATGAGTTCAAATATACAATTTGTTCTTAAATTCGACTCCAAAACGAAGTCTAGATCGTAAATTCATTGAAAACCCTCACTATACTAAGTTCTTAATTTTTCTACCCATTTACACCTATTTAGGCTTAGGAATTCAAATAATATTGATGGAAAAAGAAGAAAACGAGTTAAGAATCACTTACCCGAGAAGTTTAATGAAGAATCGCTCAAAAACCGTCCAAAAAGCCTGTGGAGAAGAGAGTGTTTTGTGAAAAATGGAAACAATCCCGTAAGTGTTCTGTTTGGGGATTAAATTTACTGGGCAATAATTTCTTCATCGCGTTCGCGACAACCCGGCCGCGTTCGCGATGAAGGAAAATATCAGGCCATCGCGTTCGCGTAGGGTGAGTCGCGAACGCGAAGAAGAAAAATGCTGGGCATCAAATTTGGCCTACGCGAACGCGGCCTAAGGCACGCGATCGCGATGAAGGAAAATGCTGGGCATCGCGAACGCGATCAACAGGACGCGAACGCGAAGAAGGAACGAAATGTTCTTCGCGAACGCGACCAAGGCATCGCGAACGCGATGAGGAAATACCTGCTGCAGATTTCTGCAGTTTTTCTTAAGTTCAAAAACACCCCGAACCACCTCCGAAACACTCCCGAGCCCTCGGGGCTCCAAACCAAAAATGCACACTAACCTAAAAACATCATACGAACTTGCTCGCGCGATCAAACCGCTAAAATAACATCAAAATCCATGAATTGAGCCTTAAAGCTCAAGAACTCTTTAAGATTTCATAATTTCCAAACTTTCCAATTTAAGGCCGAAACACGTCAAACGACGTCCGTTTTCAACCAAACTTTACAGGAAGCGCTTAACCAATATATAAGACCTGTACCGGGCGTCGGAACCAAAATACGAGCCCGATACCAGTACTTTTTAATCAAAATTCAGTTTCATTTTCTTAAACATTTTCAGAAAACAATTTAACAGAAAAATTCTTTTACTGGGGTTCTAGACCTCGGATTTCAATTCCGGACATATGCCCAAGTTCCATATTTTTCTACGGATTTTCTGAAATAGTCAAATCACGGATCCGGGTCCGTTTACCAAAAATGTTGACCAAAGTCAACCATATCAATATTAATATCAAAATTCTTTTACTTTTTCACATATTTCACATATTTCAACATAAATCTTTTCCAGCTTTGTGCCCGGACTGTGCACGCAAATCGAGGCAACTATAAATGAGGTTTTCAAGGCCTCAAAAGCTCGGAATGATTAAATAAACAAGTGATGACCCTTTGGGTCGTCACATGGTCACTCTTCATATGTCCTTTTCGAATCAAGGTTTTTGGTATAGTTTATACCACATTCTTTAGCGTCCGGAAGTCCCATGAGGAGTCACAGTACAAGCAATCTCAAATAACACAACTGGAAACCATAATTTGGCACCATCATTTTATATGAACCAATCAGTCGTCTTGCATTTCATCCTTCCGGAGTAAGTATTTTTTTTCCCTTTTCCTCAAATTGGTTGAACTTTTAGTCACAACAACACCTTTGTTCATGTATTATATTTTTGGTATATATGTTATTTTGAACAAATTCCCTTATCTAAATTCTTTAATTGCTGAACTAATTCAAAAGCATTCTGAAATTCCGTTTTCCCGTGTAGAGGTTTAAGTGAAGCCACCGAATTGGAGCATGTGCATTTTTTTATCCTATTTATCGTTTGGTCGGAATTTGGAGACCTGTATTTCAGGGATAATTATCGCCGAATGTAAAATCAAATTTCAATGACAACTTAACTTTCATGAACTACTTAGGAATATTAATTATTCTGAATTATAGTTGCCTTACATTATACCTGTATAAATTAAATTAAAAAATAAACTAAAACATTTTTTAATTACAATAACCATGTAATTTTTTTGTAAATATTAATCTTTCTAAATTAAATATTAATCCGCGCATCGCGCGGGCACTATACTAGTATCTATATAAAAGGAGAATCAAAAGCATATTATTAAGACAAGTGGCATAATCACAAAAAGCGAAGTGGCATTGTTAAGGCAAAAAAAACTACCTTTTAACCAAAAAACTTATTTAAATTTTGAATTAATAAACATAAATATATTATAATTAGATATATTAAAAAACAAAAATATGAAAAAAAAATAACTACCTATTCAAATTAAGGAGTAATTTATAGGTGGTGTTTTAAAGCTATTTTAAAATAGCGCAACCAATAAAATTAAATTAGCTACAAAAAAAAATGAATATATATATATATATATATATATATATATATATATATATATATATATATATATATATATATATATATATATATATATATAAAGTGACTAAGGGATGATTGTTAAGACAAATGACATAATCACAAAAAATCAAGTGGCATTGTTAAGAAGAAAAAAAAGCTTTTAACTAAAAACTTTTAAAAATTTGAATTAATTAGGTACTCTTTTTGAATTAATAAATATAAATGTATTATAATTTCTATATTAAAAAATAAAAAAAAATTACTCATTCAAATTGGGAGTAGTTTATACTTGGTGTTTTAATAAATATAAATATAAATATCTATATCTATATATTACTAAAAGGAGAGTAAAAAGCCATTTTTCTATGCCAAGTGGGAGCCTAAGAAAAAGTCACATGACATAATCAGTCAATAAATAAGTTATTAATTATTCTTTTTGAATTTAAATATATATAACAAAATAAAAATAATAAAAAGATACAAAACTACCGTATATATATGGTTACTTTATTTGAATTAATAGATATCTTATAATTAACTTTATAAAAAATGAAAATATAAATATATACAAATATAACTACACATTCAAATTGGGTGGGAGTAGTTTAAAGTTGAAGTTTTTAAATTATTTTAAAATATAAAAGCGATTTTTTTATATAAAAAATGAAAAAGAGAAGAAAAACTATCCTTTTAAATGGAGGAGTAGTTCCAAGTTGGAGTTTTAAAATAAAAATAGATATCTTATAAATAACTATAATAAAAAACAAAAATATAAATATTAAAAAAAAATAACTATCCGTTCAATTTGGGTTGGAGTAGTTTCAAGTTGCACTTTCCAAATTATTTTTAAAATAAAAAAGCAAAAAAAAAAGCTGTAAAAAACGAAAAAAAAAAGAACGAAAAACTACCCATTCAAATCGAGGAGTAGTTTCAAGTTGGAGTTTTAAAATAAAAATAGATATCTTATAATTAACTATAATTAAGAAAAAATAACTACCCATTCAAATTGGGCTGGAGTAGTTTCAAGTTGTAGTTTTTAAATTTTTTATAAAAAAAAAAAAGCAAGAAAAAAAAGCTATGAAAAACAAAAAATAGAAGGAAATCTACCCATTCAAATAGGGAGTAATTTCAAGTTGGAGTTTTAAAATAATTTTAATATAAAATAAATTTTAAAAAATAGTAAATTACTAATTCAAATTGGGAGTAGTTTTAAGTTGGAGTTTTAAAATTATTTGAAAATAAAAAAACATTTAGAGAAAAATATTAACTAACATAATATGCTAATGAAGTTTTCTATTAACAATGTAATAGTATTAAATATTGGAAGACATAATAAAAAACTACATAACGCTGCCTATATAAGTCACATTAGTGTAACATAGATTTTATTCACTAAATTTATATAATATTATTAAGAACAACAAAATAAACTTTAAAATAAAAAAATATTTCAATAGTAATAAATTATATATCTTATCATATATTACAAAAAGAAAGCGAATACTAAATATTTTTAATGTAATAAAGAAACATAAAACAAAAAAGTTATTCACTGACTATATAAGTACCTTTGATTTAATAGAGATTTCATTATTGGGTATATCGTATTGATAAATAAGATGACAAATAAATTTTGTTAAAACAATACGATCTAATAGGATCAAACAAGTCTTATCATAATTTAATTTAATTAATATTATTTTAATATTGACCGCGCATCGCGCGGGTACGACTACTAGTAATGCTAAAAGAGAAAGAAGGAGGGACAGTCAATATAAAGTTACCAAAGAACAGTTTCAGGGGAATGGCGTTCTAATTTTTAACGCGATACCTCCAGTCAAATCATCAGGCGTATATCGTCATTATTTTTTACGCTATACCCTAGCATTTTCAATTTCGATAGTATTATATATAAAAATGTATTTTTCTTTTTTACACTTATTAATATTACACTTGTCTAAAAAGACAATAAAAAGGTTCCGGACTCCCCTTTTTACTAGGTGGTATCGTAAGGGATGTCATTTCAATGCATCGGGCAAAATAAATTTTATCTAGTAGCCCACAAATTAACCCTAACAAATCATAGCCTAAAAATAAAACAAGTGTTAACCGGAAATATTACTAATTCCCAGAACCTGGAGACACCTCCGACTTTTCAAAAGAAAAAGGACTCAAAAAAGGGCATCGTTCACTTCACTAATATCTTGAATCTGAGATTTCGACTCTAATGTGACGACTATTCTATTTCTTCCCTTCAATTTCGAATTTTTGCTTCTTAATGGATTTGAGTTTGGCAGAGTTTGAGGTGTTCGGGTTTGAACTTTCCGTTTGATATTTGCGAAAGCTTTTTGTGAGCTATTTCTGGATTAAAATCGAGTCCGGCATTGCTGTGTTGCTGTTGTTTGCTATCAAAATCGTAGCTAGACTTTTTCATCTCCATTTTTGCCTTTTATTAGTGGTTTCAAGCTCTATTTGTCGAGTATTTTAGGTAAACATTCTCGAGTCTGTACTATTTCTTCATAAAATGTATGAAATCATGAATGAATGGTGTTTCTGGTATACATGTTGTTTCTGCGATGTAAAGTTATGAAATCTGGGATGTGGATTCACTTATGTGTTTGAAAAAAAATTGTTATTAAGTATTAATAATTTTCTGACATAGTATTCATCAGAAAAAGTGGTTAAAGCTCATACTAATAAGGTGGAAAGGATATGCCATATTCTTACATAAAAAAGATAGTTACTATACAAAATATATAAAATGGATTGTTACTACATAAAACATATATAAAATAGATTGTCACTATACAAAAAATATACAAAATAGATTGTCACTATATAAAAAATATACAAAATAGATGTTACTATATAAAATATATACAAAACGACTGTCACTATACAAAAATACATGATACACTCCAAAATATTAGAAAATACACATTATACACAATTTTTATACATTTTAGACAGATTATACATTCACGACAAGTTATATTTGGGATACACAAATATATACACTTTAGATACACACGCGCAGTTGAGATAGGCTCAATGTACACCAATGATACACTATCGAACTTAGGAAACAATATTTATACATTGCAAAAAAAAATTCTCCATTGCGCTAGGTAGGGGTCGAACCTGCGACCATCTGCTTAGGAAATAGGTGCTCTACCCACTGAGCTACAAGCACTTGTGTTATCATACTCTTTCTGTTCGGTTATTATATGCAATATGTTTAGGCCGAATGGTCATTTTTTGAAAGTGGGTCAAAACATGGACTATTTGTGATGAACCGGCCCGTCGTCACGGAAATTACCACCCCATTATGTTGGAATTACATGTTTTATGATTTTATATCAGTGTTAGAGTCTATCGGGTGAGTTAAGAGTGAATTGGATTGAAAATGAGGCATATAGCCTTTTTGAAGGAAACTTGAATAAGGAAAGTCAACATGGAGTTGACTATTTGGTTAGAGGGCTCGGAATCGGATTCTGATGATTTGGTTAGTTCCGGGAGGTGATTTGTGACTTAGGGGAGCAATCGTAATTGAATTTGGAGGTCCGGTATAGAAATAGGCTTGAATTGGCTAAGGTTGAATTTTGGCGAAAATCCGAACGGTAGGTAAAATTTTGATCCGGGGGTCGGAATGGAATTCCGACCGTTGCAGTAGCTCCGTTAGGTGATTTTGGATGTGCCTGCAAAATTTCAGGTCATTCGGACGTCGTTTGGTCGGGTTTTTGATGGAATGTGTAATTCGGAAAGATTTAAGGAATTTAGGCTTGAATCCGTGTGTAATTGGTGATTTTAATGTTTAGGATGGTGTTTTTATGATTGGAACAAGCTCGCATCGTGTTTTGGAGTATGTTGGTGGTTTTCGTTGGGGTCCGGGGGCCTCGAGATGAATTCGGGGGTCCAAACGGACCATTTTGTGCCAAATGCACTGCTGTTTCTGCTACAATTAGTGCAGAAGATTTTTGTGCTTCGCGATCGCGAAGCTATGTCTGCGATCGCGTAGGGTAAAGCTGGGAAGCTCTGCGATCGCAAGGGGGAGACTGCGATCGTGTAGTGTATTGGAATGAGGCCAGAAAATTTGTTCTTCGCGATCGCGGGAAGGAGTGATGCGATCGCGTAAGGTCGACTGGTTGTGCATCGCGATCGCGATGTGTAGTGTGCGATCGCGTAGGTATGGGATTTAGAGCACTACGATCACAGGTGGTTTCACGCGATCTCGTAGTGTTGAGGCATGAGGCAGTGCGATCGCGTAGGGAATGTCGCGATCGCGTAGAGTAATTTTGGAGCCTGGTGAATTTGTTCATCGCGATCGCGAGCCTAGGGCTGCGATCGCAGAAGGTCGCCTGGCAGTCAGTGAATTAATATAACAGAACAGTCCAGTCGCGAACCCCATACCCAAAACCTCCATTTTTGAGTTCCAAGAGAAGAAATTGACGGGAGATTGCTCGGAAATCATCGGGGTTTCGTTGGAGGTAAGTTTTGTGGCTTAATTACATCATTTTATCATGAAATCCTTGGGTAATTTTCTGTAAATGGAAGATTAAAGGTGGGTTTGAGCCCTAGGCCTAAATTGAAGAAAAACACTAATTTGAGTGGGTAAATGGAGTCCGATTTAGGTAAATTATATATGCCTAGACTCGTATCGAGATGAGGATTCCGAATATGTGACTTTTGTAATTTTTCGACAAGCATATCGAAAGTCGGGTTTTGACAACTTTGGGAATTTTGATGTAAATTGAGTTGTATTAATTGGGTGTCGTCCCATTGGCCTAATTTGTTGTGTTTCTACTATGTTTGATCAGATTCTACGCGTGCGGAGCTTGATTCTCGTGGCAAGGGCATTGCAGAGTAGTCATCGCGCGGTATTGAGGTGAGTAATAGATGTGGGTGTTGACCAGCGGGTTCAAAACCCCGGTATACCACTTTGTGACGCTGTATAGCGGCAAGACACGTACTCTCATGTGAGTGCGGGGTCGATTGTGATTGGGGACTATGGCTTAGTCCGACTTGTTGGCACTGTGTTATGACATTGGCTAATCTTGAGCCGTTGAACCTCCTTCTCGGATGGTTGCATACTATATATTGTGATATTGGCCACTCTTGAGCCAAGGAACCCCCTTCTTGGGCGGTTGAGTATACTTGTGGGCCGTGAGCCAGTTATTGGATCCCGCGAGGATCGTTATCATTGTCTTATCATATTGACATGTTAGTTACTACCGATCCGTAGCTATTTCTGTTATCATGCTATTTCCAATCTCTGGAACTTGGTATTACTGTTTTCCAACTGAAAAATGATAAAAAGGTTTTCAAAACTACTCTTGAGCCTGCGAGGCTGTATTTGCATATTAGCTGACTGGTAGTGGATCGGGCTGTGCGCCGCAGCAGTATATATGTTGGATCGAACTGCACGCCGTAGTGATATTATGCTTGGGCTGTAGGAGCCCCTCCGGAGTCTGAACCCCCACAGTGAGCACGGGTACCCAAATTGGATCGGGCTACACGCCGTAGCGGTTATATCATGCATTGCATTGCATTTAGCTACATCTCGTAGTTGTTATACTGTTTTGCTCGTACTTGTTGGTACAGGTACAGTTGATATTGGTTCTGTTACAGGGTATTTGATTACAACTTTACATACTGCTTTATTGTGGATTTCTTGTCTACGCTGTCTTACCCCTGTTTATTACCACTGAGTCTGGCAGTACTCATTTTACTCCCTGCACCTTGTGTGCAGATCTAGGTACCTCTCAGCAGTGATCCAGTAGCTGTGCGAGGCGACATTTGTGGATATTCGAGGTAGCTGCAGAGTCCGCAGGACCCAATATTCCTTCCTACTGTCTTTTGATTTTGTATTGACATTTCTTTTCGCACTTGGTATTCTTGTAAACCTTTATACACTTATGTTCAGTAGAGGCTCATGACTCTTGACCCTTCGGTCTATGGGAGTTGGTATATTTTGGGACTTGGTTCCCGTTTTCGTTATATGTATTGATGTTGCTTCGTGATTTAATATGCTTAAATGGGCTAAAGAGAGCTTCTAGCTCCGTTGTTGATATTGATTGGTCGGCTGGCTTAGCAATGTGCTGGGCGCCATCACGACCGGATTTGGGGTCGTGACAAGTTGGTATCAGAGCCTAGGTTTACTAGGCCTCATGAGTCTTGAGCCGGTTAGTAGAGTCTTGTGGATCGGTACGGGGATGCCTGTATTTATCCTCGGGAGGCTGCGAACCTTTAGGAAACACTTCACTTTTCTTGAACTCTATCGTGCAATCTTGTTGTTCTGAGAACTGAACTTCTATATTCTATTCTCTCGCAGATGGCGAGAACGCGAGCATCAGGACGAGGTGGACGACCTCCTTTGCCACCTGTTAGAGGCCGTGGGCGCGGTCGTGCTAGAGGTAGAGGTAGGGCGGCTGAGGCAGTGCCAGTTGACCCGCCTGTTGTACCAGTTCAGGAGCAGCCCCCAGTGGTTGAAGCTCCAGCGGTCCCAGTTCAGGGCCAAACTGTATCTATTGCTATTCCTGGTCTTCAGGAGACTCTTGCTCATATATTATCGGTGTGTTCCTGTTTGGCTTAGGTAGTTTCAGCTACCGCTACTGCAACGACATCTCAAAAAGGGGGTGGTCAGCAGACCCCTGCAGCTCGCACACCTGAGCAGGCTGTTCAGGGACTTCAGACGCCAGAGGCGGTCCCCGCTCAGGTGGTTGCACTAGTTATTCCTCCAGCTACACCAGCTCCAGAGCATATGGTTCAGGCTATGCCCGATGATGAGCAGCGTCGTCTTGAGAGATTTGGTAGACTTCGACCACCCCATTTCAGTGGCGTTGAGGGCGAGGATGCCCAGGGTTTCTTGGACAAGTGTCAGAGGATGTTGCGGACGGCTGGTATTCTTGAGTCCGGCGGAGTTTCATTTACTACCTTTCAGTTCACTGGTCCCGCAATTGATTGGTGGGACGAGTTTGAGAGGCGTAGGCCTGCAGGAGCAGCACCTCTTCACATGGCAGCAGTTCTCTACTCTCTTTCTAGAGAAATATGTACCTCAGTCTCGTCGCGAGGAGCTTCGTCGCCAGTTCGAGTGGTTGGTTCAGGGCGACATGTCTGTGACTCAATATGAGCTTAGATTCACACGGTTGGCTAGGCATGCCACATGGATGATCCCTAATGATAGGGAGAGGATTAGGAGGTTCATTGATGGCCTCAACTACTCTATCCACGTTCTTATGACCAGAGAGAGAGTTTTGTCATCATCTTTTGAGCAGGTTGTTGATATGGCACGCTCCGTTGAGGCGGATCGTCGCCGAGAGAGAGAGGAGCGGGAGGCCGAGAGGCCTCGTGGTTCCGCGATTTCGGTGGTGCTCCATCTGAGGGCATTCCCGGCGAGAGCGAGAGGTCGCTCGTCTAGACCTTCTCATTCGGGCCGCCCGGAGCAGAGCGGAGGTTCGTATGGTCGTGGTCGACGGGGGTTTCAACGCAGGGTTAGTCATCACTTAGTACCCTTCCGGCCCGAGATGCGGCACCTACTTCGGCCCCGGGGTTCTTCACGCGGCGAGGGGTTCCCTCGGTCCCCTTCCCCGGCACCGGGTGCATGTTATGAGTGTGGTGAGTTTGGCCACGCGAGGAGACAGTGCCCTCGACTCCGTAGGGACGAGGACTCGGCGGAGGGATCAGCCCTCATCTTCGACACCATCTCGGTCTGGTAGAGGTGGAGGTCGGTCTTCTCGTGGTCGCCCGAGGGCGAAGAGAGATCCGGTGGAGGCCGGGCGCGATTCTATGCACTTCTGACGGGCGTGATGCGGTTGCCTCCGATGCGGTGATTACGGGTATCATTTATGTCTGTCACGGAGATGCCTCTATTCTATTTGATCCGGGGTCCACATATTCATACGTGTCCTCTTAATTTGCACATCATTTGGGTGCGACTCGTGGTAATCTTGATTTACCCTGTTCATGTATCCACCCCCGTGGGTGATACGATTGTTGTGGATCGTGTCTATAGATCTTGTGTTATTTCTATTGGGGTCTGGAGACCCAAGCCGATTTGTTATTGTTGGGGATGGTGGACTTTGATGTTATATTGGGTATGGACTGGTTGTCTCCGTACCACGCTATATTGGACTGTCATGCTAAGACGATTACGTTGGCCATTCCTGGTATTTCTCAGATTGAGTGGCGGGGTTCGACTGATTTCGTCCCTAGCCGTGTCATTTCGTTCTTAAAAGCTCGGAAGATGGTTGAAAAAGGGTGTTTATCGTACTTAGCTTTTGTGAGAGATGTGGGAGCTGAGTCTCCTAGCATTGATTTTTGTGACGACCCAAAGGGGTCATCACTTGTTTTATTAATCATTTTGAGCTTTTGAGGTCTTGAAAACCTCATTTATAATTACCTCGATTTGCGTGCACAGTCCGGGCACAAAGCTGGAAAATTTTTATGTTGAAATATGTGAAATATGTGAAAAAGTTGAAGAATTTTGATATTAATATTGATATGGTTGACTTTGGTCAACATTTTTGGTAAACGGACCCGGATCCGTGATTTGACGGTCTCAGAAAATCCGTAGAAAAATATGGAACTTGGGCATATGCCCGAAATTGAAATCCGAGGTCTAGAACCCCGGTAAAAGAATTTTTCTGTTAAATTGTTTTCTGAAAATGTTTAAGGAAAATGAAACTGATTTTTGATTAAAAAGTACTGGTATCGGGCTCGTATTTTGGTTCCGACTCCCGGTACAGGTCATATATATTGGATAAGCGCTTCCTGGAAAGTTTGATTGAAAACGGACGCCGTTTGACGTGTTTCGGCCTTAAATTGGAAATTTTGAAAGTTATGAAAATTTTAAAGAATTCTTGAGTTTTAAGGCTCAATTCATGGATTTTGATGTTATTTTAGCGATTTGATCGTGCGAGCAAGTTCGTATGATGTTTTTGAGTTAGTGTGCATATTTGGTTTGGAGCCTCGAGGGCTCGGGTGAGTTTCGGATAGGCATCGGGGTGGTTTTGGACTTAAGAAAAACTGCAGAAAATCTGCAGCAGGCAATCCTTCTACGCGTTCGCGTCCAGGTGGTCGCGTTCGCGATGGCCAACTTCTTCTCTTCAACGGGTTCGCATCCCTCTGGTCGCGTTCGCGATGCCCAGCTGTTTCCCTTCATCGCGATCGCGTACTACTTCACGCGTTCGCGTAGTGTAAATTTGAGCCAACCTTTTTTCTCTACGCGTTCGCGTGGACTAGCTCGCGTTCGCGTAGGCTAACCTGTAAGCCCCAGAATTTTCTTCTTCACGTTCGCGTCAAGCCCCACGCGAACGTGATGTGTAAAACTTCTTCTTCATCGCGAACGCGACCGGGGTGTCGCGAACGCGATGAACAAACTTATGCCCAGTGAATTTAAGTCAGAAAACATAACAGAAACGGGATAAAAATCCCATTTCTATTCAACTCTCTCCTCCACAACCCCTTGGACGATTTTTGAGCGATTCTTCATCAAACTTCTTGGGTAAGTGATTCTTAACTCATTTTTCTTCATTTTCCGTCAATATTATTTGAATTCCTAAGCCTAAATAGGTGTAAATGGGTAGAGAAACTAGAGAATTGAGTATAGTAAGGGTTTTCAAAGAATTTGCGATCTAGACTTCGTTTTGGAGTCGAACTTAAGAACAAATTGTATATTTGAACTCATGGATGATTGGGTGAACTTATTTTGGTTCGAAACTTGAGTTTTGATTATGTGGGCCCGGGGTCGATTTTTACTATTCCGGGCAGAATGTTGTAAAAACCATATTTAACAATATGAACAAGTTTGTTAAGTAGAATTGATGATATTAAATCAATTGTGTATAGATACGATTGGATTGGAGTCAAATTCGAAAGGAAAAGGAATTGCTACGGATTGAATCGTTCGTAAACTTTCGAGGTAAGTGTTTGTTCTATCCTAGCTTGAAGGAATAGGAATTTAGTTATGAATAAATTATTGATTAAGAGTTATTGGTGTTATACTGGTAATGGAGATAAATTGTTGAAGTTATTATCAATTATTGGTTTGAAACCGGTAATTATAAATATTGTTAATGTAAAGATTATTGGCTAAATGCCGGTAATATACGTATTTATGAATTGGGATCGTGTGGCACGCCGACCACTTATATATTTATGAATTGGGATCGTGTGGCGCGCCGACCACTTATATAATAAGAATGGGATCGTGTGGCACGCCGACCACAAAGTGATTTAAATCTTGGCATTGGCCATAATTGCCGGTAGCCTATTGATATATTTGGGAGCGGGTGGTACGCCTACCACAAGATGTAGTTACTGTGATAGTTGGGAGCGGGTGGTACGCCTACCACGAGATATGAAATGAGAGAGGAATTGAGACATGAAAGTAAGATTTATTACGTTGATTAGATTATTCTGGATATCGTGAGTTATTGACTGTTATTTCAGAGTAGAGTATTTCCTTATGATGTATTATATATATATGCCTATGACTGTTATTTCAGAGTAGAGTATTTCCTTATAAATGTATTGTATATATATATGTATATTACAACTGTACAGGTTTATGTGGGTGACTGGCCTTAGCCTTGTCACTAGTTCGCTGGGATAGGCCAGGCACTTACCGGCACATGGGGTCGGTTGTGCTGATACTACACTCTGCGCTCTTTTTGCGCAGATACAGGTTACGGACATCAGCAGCGGCAGTAGCGAGTTGTGGATTTTCCGACTACTGAGACTACGAGGTAGCCTTGCAGGCGTCCGCAGGACCCGTTGTCTCTTCTATCTATGCTTTTCATTCTGTTATCTCATGTAATCGAGATAAAGAGCTTGTATTTTCTTTCAGACAATTATGTGTATTATTCTTAGAAGTTCGTGAGTATTGTGACACCGGTCTTGGGTAGTGTATCATGTTTGGGTTTTCTTTATCATATTTGACTAAGTCTTCCGCTAATTTTGATTATTCCGCTTGTAATTTATATGTTTTTAATAATAAGTCTTAATAAGAATTTGGTAATTAATGGAGGTGTAATTAATATTTGCCTTGCCTAGTTTCCATTTAGTAGGCGCCATCATGACCCCCGACGGTGGGAAATTCGGGTCGTGACAAGTTGGTATCAGAGCACTAGGTTGCACAGGTCTCACAACTCACGAACAACCTTAGTAGAGTCTGAAGGATCGGTACGGAGACGTATGTATTTATCCTCCAGAGGCTACAGAGTTAGGAAAATATTCCCTTTATTCTTTCCAGTCGTGCGACTTGATCTTTTAAATGTTAATTGAACTTCTACTGTGTTCTTCCGCAGATGGTAAGGACACGTGCATCCTCATATACTGACCAGCAGCCCGAGGTCCCAGCAGCGGCAGCTCCCGCTAGGGGTAGAGGCCGAGGTCGAGGTCGTCCTAGAGGACAAGGTAGGGGCAGAGCTCAGCCCCGAGCAGCAGCACGAGTGGCAGAACCTCAGGTTCATATCGAGGAGGAAGTTCCAGCCCCAGCAGCTCCAGTAGGCCCAGCTCAGGTCCCAGGAGGAGCTTTGTTTTCACCGGATCTTCAGGATGCTTTGGTCCGGATAGCAGGTTTTATGGATCATATCACCAGAGCAGGTTTATTACCGGTAGCACCAGCCACTTCTCAGGCTGGAGGAGGTAATCAGACTCCTGCTACGCGCACTCCGGAGCCAGGTGATTCCCCAGGCTCAGGTTCCTGTGATTCAGCCAGTTGAGGCAGCTCAGCCTATTATTGTGACTCCGTCTAATGATGGTGCAGCCATGTCTGCTGACGCGTTATGGAGATTGGACAGGTTTACCAAGCTGTTCACTACCACATTCAGTGGCACTCCTTCAGAGGATCCACAGGATTTCCTATACAGCTGCCACGAAGTTCTCCGTACTATGGGTATTGTGGAGACTAATGGTGTGGACTTTGTTACTTTTCGGTTATCTGGTTCCGCCAAGACTTGGTGGAGAGATTATTGTCTATCCAGGCCAGCGGGATCGTCATCTTTGACTTGGGAGCAGTTTGCGGAATTATTCTTGGAGAAGTTCCTTCCAGCAACTCAGCGGGAGGTTATGCGCAGACAATTTGAGCGTCTTCATCAGGGTTCTATGTCTGTCACACAGTACGAGACTAGGTTCGTGGACCTGGCTCGTCATGCTATTATCATACTTCCCACAGATCGGGAGAGAGTGAGGAGGTTTATTGATGGCTTGAATCGGCCAATTCGGCTACAGATGGCTATGGGGGCAGGAACTGAAATCACTTTTCAGGAGGCGGCTAATGCAGCCCGCCGGATCGAGATGGCTCTGTCACAGGGAGCAAGACATGGATCAGATAAGAGATCTCGTAATTCGGGTAGATTCAGTGGTACCTCGTCTGGAGATAGAGATTTTTATTATAGAGGTCATCCTCCTAGGCCTTATCAGTCAGCTCTTCAGGTTTCTCATGATGCTTCAGGTTATCGTAATTCTCAGCCACGCTACTCTAATGAGCAGCCTATCAGTGCACCACCACTTCGCTATTTTCAGCAGCCGTGGGCTTCTTTTACGTGCGGTGATCTTAGGCACATTGCAAAGTATTGCCCTCGAGCTTCTGACAGATCTCACCAGCAGGGTTCTCGTGCCATGATTCAGGCCCCAGTTCCCTCACAGCCTGCCCAGCCGGCTAGAGGCGGAGGTAGAGGACATAGAGGTGGAGGTAGAGGTCATAGAGGTGGAGCTCGGACCGATAGAGGTAGAGACCAGCCAGCAGCTGATCGTCCTAGAGATACTGCTCAGGGTGGTGGGGCACAGCCCCGATGTTATGCACTTCCCGCCAGACCAGAGGCTGAGTCTTCTGATGCCGTCATTACGGGTATTATTTTGGTTTGTGATAGAAAGGCATCAGCATTATTTGACCCTGGGTCTGCATATTCGTACGTGTCTTCCTATTTTGCACCATACTTGGTTCAGCCCAGTGATCCACTGAGTGTTCCTGTTCATGTGTCTACACCAGTAGGCGATTCTATTGTGGTTGATCGAGTTCATCGGTCATGTATTATAGTAATTGAGGGTCTCGAGACCCGTGTTGATTTATTACTCCTAAATATGGTGGACTTTGATATTATACTAGGCATGGACTGGCTATCTCCATATCATGCTATTTTAGATTGCCATGCCAAGACGGTGACTTTAGCTCTGCCGAATTCGCCCCGTATAGAGTGGAAAGGAATTTCAGGTCATACTAGTCGTAATGTTATTTCTCATGTTAAGGCTCAGCGTATGGTTGGAAAGGGATGTTTGGCTTATTTGGCCTATGTCCGTGATCCCAGTGCTGAGGTTCCTTCTATTGACTCTGTGCCTGTGGTTCGCGAATTTTCTGAAGTATTTCCTTCAGACTTGCCAGGTTTGCCGCCCGATAGGGACATTGATTTTTGCATTGACTTGGCTCCAGGCACTCGGCCCATTTCCATTCCCCCATATCGTATGGCTCGGCCAGAGTTAAAAGAATTGAAGGAACAGTTGCAGGATTTACTTGAAAAGGGTTTCATTAGACCCAGTGTTTCGCCGTGGGGTGCACCTGTATTATTTGTAAAGAAGAAAGATGGTTCGATGAGAATGTGCATTGACTATCGACGGTTAAACAAGGTGACTATCAAAAATAAATATCCACTTCCGCGAATTGATGATTTATTTGACCAGCTTCAGGGTGCCAAGGTATTTTCAAAGATAGATTTGAGATCCGGCTATCATCAGCTGAAGATTAGGGCATCTGATGTCCCTAAGACAGCGTTCCGCACTTGGTATGGACATTATGAATTTCTGGTCATGTCTTTTGGGTTGACAAATGCTCCAGCAACTTTTATGGAATTAATGAATCGGGTGTTCCGACCTTATTTAGACTTGTTTGTAATAGTCTTCATTGATGACATATTAATATATTCCCGCGGTCAGGAGGAGCATGCGCAACATCTCAGAGTGGCCTTGCAGACTCTGAGAGATAGCCAACTATATGCAAAATTTTCAAAGTGTGAATTTTGGCTAAGTTTAGTTGCATTCCTGGGTCATATTGTGACGGCAGCAGGTATTCAGGTTGATCCGAAGAAAATTGAGGCAGTCAAGAGCTGGCCTAGACCGACATCAGCCACGGATATTCGGAGTTTCTTGGGGTTAGCGGGTTATTATCGCCGATTCGTAGAAGGATTTTCGTCTATTGCAACCCCACTGACCAGATTGACCCAGAAGGGTGTTCAATTTGAATGGTCCGATGAATGTGAGGCGAGCTTTCAAAAGCTCGAGACAACCTTGACCACAGCACCGGTATTGGTTTTACCCACAGGTACGGGACCTTATACTGTTTATTGTGATGCTTCCCGTATTGGGCTTGGTGCAGTGTTAATGCAGGATGGCAAGGTTATTGCCTATGCTTCGAGGCAGTTGAAGATTCATGAGAAGAACTATCGAGTGCATGATCTAGAATTGGCGGCGATTATTCACGCATTGAAGATCTGGAGGCATTATTTGTATGGTGTAGCATGTGAAGTATACACCGATCATAAGAGTCTTCAGTATTTGTTTAAGCAGAAAGAGTTGAATATGAGGGAGAGAAGGTGGCTAGAGTTGCTAAAAGACTATGATGTTACTATTTTATATCACCCAGGTAAGGCCAATGTGGTGGCCGATGCATTGAGTAGAAAGTATGCCAACATGGGTAGTCTTGCATACATTCCGGTCAGTCAGAGACCATTAGCTCTAGATGTCCAGGCCTTAGCCAACCGGTTCGTGAGATTGGACATTTCTGAGCCTAGCAGAGTGTTAGCCCGCACGGTCGCTCGTTCTTCTTTATTAGAGCGTATCCGTGAGAGGCAATTTGATGATCCTCATTTGCGTGAGTTGAGAGATACGGTACAGCGGGGAGGTGCCACACAGGTAAATCTAGATGATGATGGGGTATTGAAATTGCAAGGTCGAGTTTGTGTGCCCAATGTCGAAGGGATTCGAGAGTTAATCTTAGCGGAGGCCCACAGTTCGCGGTATTCTATTCACCCGGGCGCCGCGAAGATGTACCGGGACTTACGGCAGCACTATTGGTGGCGCAGAATGAAGAAAGATATCGTTGCATATGTCGCTCGGTGTCTAAATTGTCGGCAGGTGAAATATGAGCACCAGAGACCTGGTGGTGTATTCCGAAGGATTGAAATTCCCGAGTGGAAATGGGAGCGGATTACTATGGATTTCGTTACTTGGACTTCCTTTGACTCGGAAGAAATTTCATGCTATTTGGGTCATTGTTGATAGGCTGACCAAGTCGGCACACTTTATTCCAATGTCTGTCTCCTACTCGTCGGAGAGGTTAGCGGAGGTTTATATTAGGGAGATTGTTCGTCTCCATGGAGTGCCGATATCTATTATCTCTCGATCGGGGTACGCGGTTTACCTCGCGGTTACGGAGAGCGGTCCGGCGAGGAGTTAGGCACCTAGGTTCGGTTGAGTACAACATTTTATCCTCGGACGGATGGCCGGTCCGAGAGGACTATTCGGATTTTAGAGGACATGCATCGAGCTCGTGTTATTGATTTCGGAGGCTCGTGGGACCGGTTTCGCCATTAGCGAGTTCGCCTACAATAACAGTTACCAATCTAGCATCCGGATGGCTCCGTATGAGGCGTTGTATGGTAGGCGATGTCGATCACCGGTTGGATGGTTTGAACCGGAAGAGGCTCGGTTGTTAGGTACGGACTTAGTTCAGGAGGCCTTGGATAAGGTCAAGACTATTCAGGAGAGAGATTGCGTTCAGCTCAGTCCAGGCAGAAGACTTATGCGGATCGTAAGGTTCGAGATGTCGATTTCATGGTTGGCGAACGAGTATTGCTCGAGTGTCGCCTATGAAGGGCGTGATGAGGTTCGGGAAGAAGGGCAAGCTCGGCCCTAGGTATATTGGTCCATTTGAGATTCTAGACAGAGTGGGAGGGGTGGCTTACAGATTAGCTTTGCCGCCTAGCTTATCAGCCGTGCATCCGGTTTTTCACGTATCTATGCTTCGGAGATACCACGACGATCCCACACATGTGTTAGACTTCAGTACTGTCCAATTGGACAATGATCTATCTTACGAGGAGGAGCCGGTGGCCATTCTAGACCGGCAGGTTCGACAGTTGAGGTCGAAGAGTTCTCCTTCTGTACGTGTTCAGTGGAGAGGTCAGCCTCCTGAGGCATCGACCTGGGAGTCCGAGTCTGATATGCGGAGCCGCTACCCACACTTGTTTCCTGACTCAGGTACTTATTTCTTTTGTCCGTTCGAGGACGAACGGTTGTTTTAGAGGTGGAGATTGTGACGACCCAAAGGGGTCATCACTTGTTTTATTAATCATTTCAAGCTTTTGAGGTCTTGAAAACCTCATTTATAGTTGCCTCGATTTGCGTGCACAGTTCGGGCACAAAGCTGGAAAAGTTTTATGTTGAAATATGTGAAATATGTGAAAAAGTTGAAGAATTTTGATATTAATATTCATATGGTTGACTTTGGTCAACATTTTTGGCAAATGGACCCGGATCCGTGATTTGACGGTCTCAGAAAATCCGTAGAAAAATATGGAACTTGGGCGTATGCCCGGAATTGAAATCCGAGGTCTAGAACCCCGGTAAAAGAATTTTTCTTTTAAATTGTTTTCTGAAAATGTTTAAGGAAAATGAAACTGATTTTTGATTAAAAAGTACTGGTAGCGGGCTTGTATTTTGGTTCCGACGCCCGATACAGGTCATATATATTGGATAAGCGCTTCCTGGAAAGTTTGGTTGAAAACGGACGTCGTTTGACGTGTTTCGGCCTTAAATTGGAAAATTTGAAAGTTATGAAAATTTGAAAGAATTCTTGAGTTTTAAGGCTCAATTCATGGATTTTGATGTTATTTTAGCGATTTGATCGCGCGAGCAAGTTCGTATGATGTTTTTGAGTTAGTGTGCATATTTGGTTTGGAGCCTCGAGGGCTCGGGTGAGTTTCGGATAGGCATCGGGGTGGTTTTGGACTTAAGAAAAACTGCAGAAAATCTGCAGCAGGCAATCCTTCTACGCGTTTGCGTCCAGGTGGTCGCGTTCGCGATGGCCAACTTCTTCTCTTCAACGCGTTCGCGTGTCTCTGGTCGCGTTCGCAATGCCCAGCTGTTTCCCTTCATCGCGATCGCGTACTACTTCACGCGTTCGCGTAGTGTAAATTTGAGCCAACCCTTTTTCTCTACGCGTTCGCGTGGACTAGCTCGCGTTCGCGTAGGCTAACCTGTAAGCCCTAGAATTTTCTTCTTCGCGTTCGCGTCAAGCCCCACGCGAACGCGATGTATAAAACTTCTTCTTCATCGCGAACGCGACCGGGGTGTCGCGAACACGATGAACAAACTTATGCCCAGTGAATTTAAGTCAGAAAACATAACAGAAACGGGATAAAAATCCCATTTCTATTCAACTCTCTCCTCCACAACCCCTTGGACGATTTTTGAGCGATTCTTCATCAAACTTCTTGGGTAAGTGATTCTTAACACATTTTTCTTCATTTCCCGTCAATATTATTTGAATTCCTAAGCCTAAATAGGTGTAAATGGGTAGAGAAACTAGATAATTGAGTATAGTAAGGGTTTTCAAAGAATTTGCGATCTAGACTTCGTTTCGGAGTCGAACTTAAGAACAAATTGTATATTTGAACTCATGGATGATTGGGTGAACTTATTTTGGTTCGAAACTTGAGTTTCGATTATGTGGGCCCGGGGTCGATTTTTACTATTCCGGGCAGAATGTTGTAAAAACCATATTTAGCAATATGAACTAGTTTGTTAAGTAGAATTGATGATATTAAATCAATTGTGTATAGATACGATTGGATTGGAGTCAAATTCGAAAGGAAAAGGCATTGCTACGGATTGAATCGTTCGTAAACTTTCGAGGTAAGTGTTTGTTCTATCCTAGCTTGAAGGAATAGGAATTTAGTTATGAATAAATTGTTGATTAAGAGTTATTGGTGTTATACCGGTAATGGAGATAAATTGTTGAAATTATTATCAATTATTGGTTTGAAACCGGTAATTATAAATATTGTTAATGTAAAGATTATTGGCTAAATGCCGGTAATATACGTATTTATGAATTGGGATCGTGTGGCGCGCCGACCAGTTATATATTTATGAATTGGGATCGTGTGGCGCGCCGACCACTTATATAATAAGAAATGGGATCGTGTGGCACGCCGACCACAAAGTGATTTAAATCTTGGCATTGGCCATAGTTGCTGTGATAGTGGGGAGCGGGTGGTACGCCTACCACGAGATATGAAATGAGAGAGGAATTGAGACATGAAAGTAAGATTTATTACGTTGATTAGATTATTCTGGATATCGTGAGTTATTGAATTGAGACATGAAAGTAAGATTTATTCTGTTGATTATATTATTCTGGATATCACGAGTTATTGACTATTATTTCAGAGCAAAGTCTTTCCTTATAAATATTTTGTATATATATATATGTATTGTAACTGTACAGGTTTAAGTGGGTGACTGGCCTTAGCCTTGTCACTAGTTCGCTGGGATAGGCCAGGCACTTACCAGCACATGGGGTCAGTTGTGCTGATACTACACTCTGCGCTCTTTTTGCGCAGATACAGGTTACAGACAGCAGCAGCGGCAGTAGCGACTTGTGGATTTTCCGACTAGTGAGATTACGAGGTAGCCTTGCAGGCGTCCGCAGGACCCGTTGTCTCTTCTATCTATGCTTTTCATTCTGTTATCTCATGTAATCGAGATAAACAGCTTGTATTTTCTTTCGGACAATTATGTGTATTATTCTTAGAAGTTCGTGAGTATTGTGACACCAGTCTTGGGTAGTGTATCATGTTTGGGTTTTCTTTATCATATTTGACTAAGTCTTCCGCTAATTTTGATCATTCCGCTGTAATTTATATGTTTTTAATAATAAGTCTTAATAAGAATTTGGTAATTAATGGAGGTGTAATTAATATTTGGCTTGCCTAGTTTCCATTTAGTAGGTGCCATCATGACCCCCGATGGTGGGAAATCCGGGTCGTGACAATTTTGTACCTGTTGTGAGAGATTTTCCAGATGTATTCCCCTCAGACCTTCCGGGCATGCCGCCGGACAGGGATATTGATTTTGGCATTGACTTGGTGCCGGGCACTCAGCCCATATCCATTCCTCCTTATCGGATGACACCGGTTGAGTTGAAAGAACTGAAAGAGCAACTTCAGGAGCTTCTGGATAAGGGTTTCATCCGTCCTAGTGTGTCACCGTGGGGTGCGCCGGTATTATTTGTTAAAAAGAAAGATGGTTCCATGCGAATGTGTATTGATTATAGGCAATTGAACAAAGTAACGGTGAAGAACAAGTACCCTCTACCGCGCATAGATGATTTGTTTGATCAGTTACAGGGTGCGAGGGTGTTTTCTAAGATTGATCTTCGTTCGGGCTATCATCAGTTGAAGATCAGGGACTCGGATATTATGAAGACTGCATTCAGGACCCGATATGGTCATTATGAGTTTCTTGTGATGTAGTTTGGGCTGACCAACGCCCCAGCAACATTTATGCATCTGATGAACAGTGTGTTCGAGCCCTATTTGGATTCATTTGTGATTGTGTTCATTGATGACATTCTAGTCTACTCCTGTAGTCAGGAGGAGCATGCTCAACATTTGAGTATTGTGTTGCAGAGATTGAGGGAGGAGAAGCTATATGCTAAATTCTCCAAGTGCGAGTTTTGGCTCGAGTCCGTAGCATTTCTGGGACATGTGGTGTCTCGTGATGGTATTCAGGTTGATCCGAAGAAGATAGAGGCGGTGCAGAGTTGGCCTAGACCGTCCTCAGCTACAGAGATCATGAGCTTTCTTGGTTTGGCGGGATATTATCGCCGGTTTGTTCAGGGATTTTCATCCATTGCTTCTTCATTGACTAAATTGACCCAGAAGGGTGCACTATTCGTGTGGTCGGATGAGTGCGAGGAGAGCTTTCAGAAGCTCAAGACAGCTTTGACCACAGCTCCAGTGTTAGTATTGCCATCGGCTTCAGGTTCATATACTGTTTATTGTGATGCCTCGAGAGTGGGGATAGGTTGTGTGTTGATGCAGGAAGGTAAGGTAATTGCTTATGCTTCTCGGCAGTTGAAGCCACATGAGAAGAACTATCCTGTTCATGATTTGGAGCTAGCCGCCATTATTCATGCCTTGAAGATTTGGAGGCACTATTTGTACGACGTGTCTTGTGAGGTGTATACCGACCATCGTAGTCTCCAGCACTTGTTCAAACAGAAAGACCTTAATTTGAGACAGCGGAGATGGCTTGAGTTGCTGAAGGATTATGACATTACTATATTATATCATCCGGGGAAGGCCAATGTGGTGGCCGATGCTTTGAGCCGGAAGGCGGTCAGTATGGGGAGCTTGGCATATATTCCAGCCGAGGAGAGGCCATTTGCTTATGATGTTCAGGTGCTAGCCAATCGGCTAGTGAGGTTAGATATTTCGGAGCCCAGCAGGGTATTGGCTTGTGTTGTATCTCGGTCATCTCTATATGATCGTATTCGTGAGCGCCTGTATGATGATCCACATTTGGCTGTCCTGAGGGACAGAGTTCAGCATGATGATGCTAGAGATGTCACCATTGATAGTGATGGTGTTCTGAGGATGCAGGGCCGTATATGCGTGCCCAATGTAGATGGTTTGCGGGAGTTGATACTTGAGGAGGCACACAGTTCGCGGTACTCTATTCACCCAGGTGCCGCGAAGATGTACCAAGACTTGAGACAGCACTACCGGTGGAGGAGAATGAAGATGGATATTGTTAGGCATGTAGCTAAGTGCCTCAATTGCCAGCAGGTCAAGTATGAGCATCAGAGACCGGGCGGTGTTCTTCAGCGTATGGTCATTCCCGAGTGGGAATGGGAGAGGATCACCATGGATTTTGTTACTGGACTCCCTCGGACAGCGAGGAAGTTTGATTCTGTATGGGTGATTGTCGATCGGTTGACCAAGTCCGCACATTTCATCCCAGTTAGCACTACTTACTCATCGGAGCGGTTGGCAGCGATCTTTATTCGAGAGATTGTCCGGTTGCATGGGGTCCCAGTGTCTATCATATCCGACAGGGGTACTCAGTTCACTTCTCAGTTTTTGAGAGCATTTCAGCGAGAGATGGGTACGCGGGTTGAGTTGAGTACATCATTTCACCCCGAGACAGATAGGTAGTCTGAGCGTACTATTCAGATTCTGGAGGATATGTTGCGAGCTTGTGTGATTGACTTTGGTGGTTCGTGGGATGAGTTCTTACCACTTGCTGAGTTTGCCTACAACAACAGTTATCAGTCGAGTATTCAGATGGCCCCGTATGAGGCATTGTATGGCAGACGGTGTAGATCCCCCGTGGGATGGTTTGATCCTGGTGAGGATAGATTGATAGGGACTGAGTTAGTTCAGGATGCTCTAGATAGAGCCAAGTTGATCCAGGAGAGGCTTCGTACAACACAATCTCGCCAGAAGAGTTATGCAGACTGTAGAGTTCGAGAGTTGTCATTCATGGTTGGTGACCGAGTATTGTTGAAGGTTTCACCCATGAAGGGTGTCATGAGGTTCGGGAAGAAGGGGAAGTTGAGTCCCAGGTACATTGGTCCTTTTGAGATACTCAGGAGAGTTGGAGAGGTGGCATATGAGTTAGCCTTGCCGCCCAGCTTATCCAGCATTCATCCAGTATTCCATGTTTCTATGCTCCGAAAGTACATTGGAGATCCGTCTCATGTATTAGACTTCAGTACCATTCAGCTTGATGATGATCTATCCTAGGATGTGGAGCCTATTGCTATTTTGGGTCGTCAGGTGAGAAAATTGATGTCCAAGGAGATTGCATTAGTTAAGGTTCGGTGGAGAGGTCGACCCGTGGAGGAGGCCACTTGGGAGATCGAGCGGGAGATGCGGAGCAGATATCCTCACTTGTTTGAGACTTCAGGTATGTTTCTTGACCCGCTCGAGGACGAGCGTTTGCTTAAGAGGGGAGAATGTGACGACCCGGCCCTTCGTCATGGAAATTACCACCCCGTTATGTTGGAATTACATGTTTTATGATTTTATATCAGTGTTAGAGTCTATCGGGTGAGTTAGGAGTGAATTGGATTGAAAATGAGACATATAGCCTTTTTGAAGGAAACTTGAATAAGGAAAGTCAACCTGGAGTTGACTATTTGGTTAGAGGGCTCGGAATCGGATTCTGATGATTCGGTTAGTTCCGGGAGGTGATTCGTGACTTAGGGGAGCAATCGGAATTGAATTTGGAGGTCCGGTGTAGAAATAGGCTTGAATTGGCTAAGGTTGAATTTTGGCGAAAATCCGAATGGTAGGTGAGATTTTGATCCGGGGGTTGGAATGGAATTCCGACCGTTGCAGTAGCTCCGTTAGGTGATTTTGGATGTGCCTGCAAAATTTCAGGTCATTCGGACGTCGTTTGGTCGGGTTTTTGATGGAATGTGTAATTCGGAAAGTTTTAAGAAATTTAGGCTTGAATCCGTGTGTAATTGGTGATTTTAATGTTTAGGATGGTGTTTTTATGATTGGAACAAGTTCGCATCGTGTTTTGGAGTATGTTGGTGGTTTTCGTTGGGGTCTCGGGGGCCTCGGGATGAATTCGGGGATCCAAACGGACCATTTTGTGCTAAATGCACTGTTGTTTCTGCTGCAATTAGTGCGGAAGATTTTTGTGCTTCGCGATCGCGAAGCTATGTCTGCGATCGCGTAGGGTAAAGCTGGGAAGATCTGCGATCGCAAGGGGGAGACTGCGATCGCGTAGTGTATTGGAATGAGGCCGGTAAATTTGTTCTTCGCGATCGCGGGAAGGAGTAATGCGATCGCGTAAGGTCGACTGGTTGTGCATCGCGATCGCGATGTGTAGTGTGCGATCGCGTAGGTATGGGATTTAGAGCAGTGCGATCGCGGGTGGTTTCACGCGATCGCGTAGTGTTGAGGCATGAGGCAGTGCGATCGCGTAGGGAATGTCGCGATCGCGTAGAGTAATTTTGGAGCCTGGTGAATTTGTTCATCGCGATCGCGAGCTTGGGGCTGCGATCGCAGAAGGTCGCCTGGCAGTCAGTGAATTAATATAACAGAACAGTCCAGTCGCGAACCCCATACCCAAAACCTCCATTTTTGAGTTCCAAGAGAAGAAATTGACGGGAGATTGCTGGGAAATCATCGGAGTTTCGTTGGAGGTAAGTTTTGTGGCTTAATTACATCATTTTATCATGAAATCCTTGGGTAATTTTCTGTAAATGGAAGATTAAAGGTGGGTTTGAGCCCTAGGCTTAAATTGAAGGAAAACACTGATTTGAGTGGGTAAATGGACTCCGATTTAGGTAAATTTTATATGCCTAGACTCGTATCGAGATGAGGATTCCGAATATGTGACTTTTGTAATTTTTCGACAAGCGTACTACCGAAAGTCGGGTTTTGACAACTTTGGGAATTTTGATGTAAATTGAGTTGTATTGATTGGGTGTCGTCCCATTGGCCTAATTTGTTGTGTTTCTACTATGTTTGATCAGATTCTACGCGTGCGGAGCTTGATTCTCGTGGCAAGGGCATTGCGGAGTAGTCGTCGCACGATATTGAGGTGAGTAATAGATGTGGGTGATGACCAGCGGGTTCGAAACCCCGGTATACCACTTTGTGACGCTGTATAGCGGCGAGACACGTACTCTCATGTGAGTGCGGGGTCGATTGTGATTGGGGACTATGGCTTAGTCCGACTTGTTGGCATCTGTGTTATGACATTGGCTAATCTTGAGCCGTTGAACCTCCTTCTCGGATGGTTGCATACTATATATTGTGATATTAGCCACTCTTGAGCCGAGGAACCCCCTTCTTGGGCGGTTGAGTATACTTGTGGGCCGTGAGCCAGTTATTGGATCCCGCGAGGATCGTTATCATTGTCTTATCATATTGACATGTTAGTTACTACCGATCCGTAGCTATTTCTGTTATCATGCTATTTCCAATCTCTGGAACTTGGTATTACTGTTTAACAACTAAAAAATGATAAAAAGGTTTTCAAAACTACTTTTGAGCCTGCGAGGCTGTATTTGCATATTAGCTGACTGGTAGTGGATCGGGTTGTGCGCCGCAGCGGTATATATGTTGGATCGGACTGCACGCCGCAGTAATATTGTGCTTGGGCTGTAGGAGCCCCTCCGGAGTCTGAACCCCCACAGTGAGCACGGGTACCCAAATTGGATCGGGCTACGCGCCGTAGCGGTCATATCATGCATTGCATTGCATTTAGCTACATCGGCTAGCTGTTATACTGTTTTGCTGGTACTTGATGGTACAGGTACAGTTGATGTTGATTCTGTGACAGGGTATTTGATTACATCTTTACATAGTGCTTTATTGCGGATTTCTTATCTGCGCTGTCTTACCCCTGTTTATTACCACTGAGTCTGGCAGTACTCATTTTACTCCCTGCACCTTGTGTGCAGATCCAGGTACCTCTCAGCAGTGATCCAGTAGCTGTGCGAGGCGACATTTGTGGATATTCGAGGTAGCTGCAGAGTCCGCAGGACCCGATATTCCTTCCTACCGTCTTTTGATTTTGTATTGACATTTCTTTCCGCACTTGGTATTCTTGTAAACCTTTATACACTTATGTTTAGTAGAGGCTCATGACTCTTGACCCTTCGGTCTATGGGAGTTGGTATATTTTGGGACTTGGTTCCCGTTTTCGTTATATGTATTGATGTTGCTTCGTGATTTAATATGCTTAAATGGGCTAAAGAGAGCTTCTAGCTCCGTTGTTGATATTGATTGGTCAGGCTGGCTTAGCAATGTGTTGGGCGCCATCACGACCGGATTTGGGGTCGTAACACTATTAAAATTTTGAGGGGCTATAGAGGGTAGTTTTCTCAATGATATTTGCTCCTGTATAAAAGACCTTGGCCCAACTCAACCTTAAATAGGAGTAAATGAAATCAGTATTTATCCTCTACCAAAAATAGTATGACGTGAAACTTAGAACAAGAAACTTTTCAAGAATTCAAATTCCTTTAATTTACTTGAATTTTAATCTATGATGCACATTTTTACACTACCAAACTAACTTTTTAACCATTATTTTAAATATAGTAAGCATTAAAGTCACAGAATATAGAAAAGTAACGGGGCGTTACAAAATCAAAAGGTAGAAACCAATTAAGAATAAGTATAATGGCATACAAAGTGCAATAGTTTGCACTTTTTGAGGAACACGGCCTAAAATTGATACTCAATCCAAACTGCCCTGTTTTGAGGAAAAAATAATGCAAAAGAAACATTTGTCAAAACTAGCTTTAAACCAGCAAATTATTGTTAAATCTAATTTGATGTATTAACTTCACGTATACGCATGCCTCAAACAACAGCATACATTTCCAACAAAACTACTTTTCTTCTGGACAGATACTTACAAAGCCATAATAACTACAATGATAAGGGAACACTGTAAAAAACTAGTGTTACGACCCTCACATCTACAATGGTAACATTATAATTGATTTCTACTGCATGTCTTCTCTTCCCGTTACAAGTACGCGATACCATCGGACAGCAATGTTTTCAGTAACCTTCATTCTAACCTAAAGCTTTAGATAATTTGGAAGAATTCAAGCATAGAGGTCAGTCAACTTGCATCATTTGCCACTTTGGTACAAAGTAGTGAAATCATGCTTGAACCTGAGATATTATGCTTGAGCAATGCCCTTTTTAACAAGCATCTCATACACTTTGTCCACCTTATTCGGATCAACATTGAACAGACCATGAGCATCAGATTTCTTGGTAATGTTGCCATTCAAGATCCCCATAGACATGGTCTGCAACATGTTTAGATAATGAGCCGGCAGGATTCTGATCTCATCACAAAGCTGTTTTTCCTGCATTTGCAATTGCCACAAATGCAGGTTAAGATTAAAAGAATGCAGCCATACACTAATAACAAAAAGTTTCAAAAATTATCGTCTTGCTGGGAGCACTAAAACTGTCAGAATAGCCACATCAATCCCCGTTCTGGTATATATAGTAAGTCATATGAAATCGATTGCATGATTAATGATCTGGCAGCAGAAACAGAAGATTCTTACAGCTTCTGAGAGTAACTCAGCCCCGAAAAAGCCACTGACGTCCCAAACGTCTAAAGCACTTCCAACACCATGTGGTGTAGTCGATGATAAGTCCTTGTAACAAGAATCCAGTATTTCAGGGCCTGTAGCAACTCCTCTGGGGCTGCTGTTATGCTCCACTTTAAAGTGACCTGCTCTTTGCAAATATTTACCACTTGGACCACTCTGGGAGTTCTCCTTTAGTCTAAGAAAACTTTCTTCAGCTTCCCGCTTTCTCTTTTGTTCAATATATCTTTCAGCCTCAGCTGAAGTTCGGCAACCAGCAGCTCGGGCATCCTGGGTGCAGGGACTGAATCTTTCAATATTAACACTTACTAGAAAACTTAATAGATAAGACACCACATACAGTGTTTAAATGCACATATGCCAGAAATACGTGCTTGAGCCAACCTATGGGTCTTTAATTTTCACCAAATTTTATTTTCTTTAAGAACTGGAAATGCATATCATGCAACAACCACTACCTACAGCACCCAATGGTGTGACCTAACTGTTACTTAAGCGGGATGAAAATCACAGGAGACCAGGGTTCAAACCCCAACAGACACAAAATATGCTAGATTCTTTCTTGCATAAATTTTGATGGACAAAGTGGCCCAATAGTGGTGCTAATGGGAGGAGTAGGCATCCTACGATAAGTTGAAGTGCGTTCAAGCTGGTCAGGACAACACCATTACAAGAACAAAAGAAAAGAGACCACTACCTATGGTTGAGGAAAATAGCTTGCTTATAGACTTTATGCATGTTAGTAAAAAAAATAGGAGAAAATAAGTTGTAATTTAATGCAAAATGCTTACTGAGTATGTTGTTAAATTATAAGATCAAGTGCTAAAAATAATAAAACATTATTTTTAAAATTCTGCATATCATTGAGTTTGTGTTTTTCACATTCCCAATATATTAGTACTGGAACATGACGTTTTAATGTGTAACAAAACATGATTACGAGTCACTAATGTTCCAATATGTGTATACGTATTATATTCATTCCGAAGAGATTCCAAAGAGCCCAGAAAAGAGGATCGTCATCCTGGAGGTATGCTATTAGCAAGACTTCTCATCTAACCTGAAGATCTTGTATTCGTTTTACCATCCGGTGCTCCTCAATGATGCTCCTCAGGAAATCCTCATGCTCCTCTTTTGAATTAAAACGCATGAACACCCTGTAGCAACGGCAGATGTCCTTCTCCTCCGGAGTGAGGTTTTTCTCGAAAGGGTCAGGATGAAGTAGATTTCTTTCCAAAATAAAGTCCTTCCTACGTTTCCTCTTATCTAGCCTGCAGAATATTAACATATTGAAGAATTTCACAAACTAACACGAATTAAGGATCTCATGAGCCATCAATTAGCATATCAGAGAAACTAGCATAGACAATTGCTGATTGTACTATATAATTGCCTTCAAAAGATACATTTTCTCATGAATACATAGTTCAAAAATCCATATCGACAACGTGAAGCACCAGAAGAGCCTAACAGGGATTCGCTCCTCCTCCCCCCAACCAAAACCACAATCACAGGAAGATTATCAACCAGATCCAGTGAGATGTCAACAGGGTATTGAACTACCTTCAATCTGAGGACAACTGAAAATGCATACAGACAACAGAAACTTACATCGAATGGAATCTATTTTTCAGACAGAAAAGGAATGTATCACTGAAGGGGACAGTTAAAACTTTACAAAATTGCTATGTTGCTCAAGGCAAGTTGAAGTCCACTACTCATCCACAAGATCCCCGAGAAAACTAAATATAGGTGGTTCTACCAGCAAGCATCAGTTGAATGAAGCCTTCAATAAAACCACCTTAAAGTAAAGAGGCCAATTGACATTTCAGATGTGGCAAAAAGTCAATACTTTTAGAATCAGATAGCTCGCTTCTGCAATGATTCTCGCACTTGGAATAGGGGGCGAGGGGGATAGAGTTAGCATTTAACATTCAGTTTTTTGCATATGCTGGGGAAAAGGAGGAAAATAAGTCCCAACATCACAGTTTTGTGAGGATTACTTACCTTTTATAGTATATATGCAATACCCGCAGTTTCAGTTCACGTTCAGCATTGCTATCTGTCTCTTTAAATTCCATATCAGCCAGCATCTGCTCAGCATCATTATCGTATTCAATTTCAAACTCCTCTCTCTTGGAATTATAACCACTCAATTCTGTCATAGAAGGCCCCTCATCCATTGCAGTTCTAGGCTTTTTCTCTCCGACACTCCTGTCTGCAGGACAACCTAAAGTCGAAAAACAAAAACCTCTTAGCATTTCTCTCGGATAAAAAAAGTACCATGTGTACTGTAAAGAAATTATCAAATCTAAGTACTACACCAATGATATGGAATCTTCCATTCACAATCAAGTAGAAACTTGGACTAAGCATGTACTTGCATGACGTTCTTTGCCATATTTGGCTTTCAAAACATTTATGAACACCGTCACTCAACAAGAAGTAGTGCTAAATAATCATACTTTATAAGACTAGTACATGGATATCCGAATATTAAAGTGAACACCCTAATGCATGATAGAGCAATGGTGCACGAACACTAAGCATCACTATTTTCTGTGCTATAATGCTAGAGAAATTGATACCTTCCACTTTGATGCTATCATGATTCTCCTTGCTATGAAGCACGCCAGATGTCCTCTTTCCAACTCCTGTCAATGTATCAGAAGCAGAACCTCCAACTGAAACCAAATCCGACATGATAGAGAAAGTAAGTGAACATATGCCAGCATAAACAGAAGGTATACTAATTTTCTCGCCATCTCTCTCTCCATACACACACACACATTATACATATATTACTGCTTCTGCATGACATCGGAGAAAATTTATTTCTATTTTATTCTTTTTTTAATGGGAGCCGAGTTGGGAATGATCATTAGGATAGCAACTTGTGCCAGAAGCTAAACTACCTGAGGCAAGTCCAGCTGAATTTTCTTCCCGTTGATCTTCCATCCTGAAAATACGTGTCCATGTATGAGAACAGAGAAAACTATAAAACTTGCTTTTATTGGAACAAACCCAACTATACTTGATTCTTGCAGAGAATGAAGACTCTTCTTTAACGTTCACTTCCTGGGGAGCAGCATATCCTAACAAGAATAAACATTCAATTAGTAAGAGACAACGTGATTCTGAGAATGGTGGATATGCTTGTACTTCCTCCAAAGCATCATTTTACTCCATTATCAAGAAATGACGATATCTGTTGACTACAAATTGAGCATGAGCAGACAGGCCTATGAAAGAATGCAGAAACCAGACATTTCTGACTATCCCTATTTTTTTATTTTGGGTTTGGGGGGGGGGGGTACAAATGATCTTGGTCTGCTATATAATTTTTATTCATCAAATGAAAAGGGAAAAATTCAGGGTCCCAGAAAAACCTGCCAAAATTCTGTTTATAACCCAATACGTCACACAATCTCTTGATGGCCGAACCAGCCAATTGAAGTAAACATCGGCCTGTCTGGTGTGAGGTAGGAGGAAAGCACAGCTTGTTTATGTTATGCAGTGAACACAAAACTGATGCACTGACAAGAAAAAGAGCGTACGAAGCAGATAACTAAGAGGCAAAACCATTATAGTGTCAGTGCCCCGTCTAGGGGTGTGCATCATTTAGCATATCCCGAATTTCGCTATCCAGTATGGTATTTGGTTCAAGTGTTTAAAAAATTCGGTATATGGTATGGTGTTCGGTTCCATTGGAGTTGGGGTAAGGTCTGCGTACACTCTATCCTCCCCAGACCTCTTGCCCGTGGGATTTTACTGGGTTGTTATTGTTGTTGTTGTTATCCTTATAGGGTTTACTTTTTTACCTTCCCCCTTTTTCCTTTTTCACCTACTTACATTTCCGGCTTTCCCACCTAGGCTTTAGAAATCAGAAATCGGCAATTTCAGTTTCCCGGCTATATTTATTTTACAACTGATGGTAGTCCAGTTCAAAAGTTCATATAAGATCACACATACCTTTCTTCTAACTCAGCTCTCTCTAGAAATTGAAAGTTCAAGAAGACACTTTCTTTGATTTATTGTTTTATCCACGATTTGTTTACCTCTATAAGACAAAAAAAACAGAATTACAATCCTCTATCCAAGCTGAACAAACCGAAATTATCGAACTGAAACCAAAAGGAGAAAAGCTGAACCATTCTGATTTTAATCAGGTATGGTATTGGAAACCAAGAGACGAACACCCTTAGCTCCATTCTTTCAAGTTAGTCCCAATCTGACTTTAAGCTTAAGACCTTATTTTAGTGACGGTGGGTCCAGCCAGATTCTGCATACGTCGACTAAGAGATATAAAAAGCAAAATGAAAATACGAGAAAGAAAAGCTATAGAGTTTATCCATCTCAAACAAAAAAAGCTCTTGAGTTTACCTTGCTCCTTGGCCATGGCAAGAAGTTCCTCTCTGCTCTTTCCCATAACGTGAGACATGTCCTAGAGAGATTGAATATAGATTCAGCTTTTCATATTGAAGCCTTTGATGTAATGCTGCACTGTGTTACGAGGATCACTTACCGGAAGCGGAAAACAAGGAGAATTAATATATATGGCATTATAATGGTCAACACACTGCAATTTACTTTTTGTTCCAACATGTTCTGCAACTTCAGCCCAGTTTGCCAATCCATACATTTCCATGCCCTGCAAAAGAAAAGGAGGACAGGTGATAAACGAAAAGCAAGAGATCTGCGATCCTCCAAAAATTATGTATAAGACCAAGATCATTAAGATACATTAAGAGTAGTTGTAAACAAAATATAGAGTAGAGAAATAAATGATAATTGAAGTATTTAAACACAAGCAGAAAGATAGAAAACTACCTCTAGAAGTAACATTTCCTCATCTGCATTCCAGTCAGCACATATAAGAGGAAATGACAGGTTATCCTGTTGATAGAAGAAAGCCTTGAGTGCATACCCCCGACATATATTTCAATAAAAAATAAGAGGTTTTAAAAGGCTGAGAATATAACTATGTAAAGTAGAAGACAAAAGATCCGGACCTCCTCCCACAAAGTAAATGTGTGAGAAAAATTGCTTTGGTTAAGATCATTGATCAGTTAAGACAGGAAGTTGATATCCACTGAACACACAACCACCTAGTGGCACCTACTAATCCCATTATTTATAATTAAGCATGATTATAAGCTGGTGTTTCACTCTTGAGCAACAGCTTCATAAGAACCTTGCTCCTATTTTGAGAGCACAATGGGCATTTTAGCAAAACCCATGCTTTTAGGTTAGACAAGTTCAACAAAGTAACCATATCAATCTCTATTGCTTAGCATGATAGCATCCACATAAAAGGTGTAAACTTCAACTCTACCTCTCTAAATATACAACAACAGCAACAACCCAGTATATTCCCACAAAGTGGGGTCTGGGGAGGGTTATATGTAGGCAGGCCTTACCTCTACCCAAGAGGGCAAAGAGGTTGTTTCCAATCGACCCTCGGCGCAGGAAAAAGAAAAGAAAACAAAAACAAAAATAAAAACAGCATTAGTTACACCAGCATACATCGCATAAATAATTAACTAACTATAAGAGACATATGTACCATAAATAAATCGGCATGCAATAATATTGAAACAGTAGCTACCAGAAATGACTACCATAAGAGAACGCAAACTAATCCTCTAAGGGTGGCCCTACCGCGCCTCACCCACCCCGGGAAAAGAGTACGAAAGCTCTAGAAGCCTCTATCCTACAACCCTTATACTGGACTTCCAGGCTGTCCTATCAAAAATCAACTTAGCCCACTATCGGTAACTAGGTAAAGGATTATATCCAGAAGCTTGTAACGAAATCGTGATAGTGTTTCAACAGACAGCAGCACGCTTTGACGAACAGGATTAGATCAAAAGCCATCTTGCTAGGAGATGACCATGGAGATAGTTAACTATTGATTGTAGACACAGTTCTTATGACTATGACTGACCATCAAGCAGCTAGGAAGACCGCACAACCCTTTCATATTAGCTGAGTGGTCAACTCAGATATAAAACCAGGTATAGAGTTCACCTTGCACAATCTTTTTAATTTTTTTTTTTTAAATGGTCTTTAAGATGCTCTCTACTCAGCAGCTTCAACAACTTCCATAATATTTTCCAGAGCTTTGTCTTAAGCAATTAGCATATACACAAATGATGATATCTGCTTTAGCAATGTGAGATCAATGAGGAGCATGCGCTTTGAACAAAATATACTCCCAATTAGGGATGTACATTAAGACTGCTTCAAGCTTTTGCCCTGTTGTTTTTGTCTTGTTTTTGTTTTGTTTTGTTTTTTCTTTTTCGGGGGTCCACTGGAAACAGCCTCTATGCCCTTTCGGGTAGGGGTAAGGCCTGCGTAAGTACCACCCTCCCCAGACCCCATTCTGTGGGACTATACCGGGTAAATTGTTGTTGTTGTTGTTGTTGTTATAATTGATAGATACGAATAACACAATAAGAGAAGTACTTCACTGAAGTAGTCCACCATTTTGATGAGAAATTCAATTAGATGAAGTCACTAACCATAACCCTATATAGATGATTGCTTTTGTGAGGTTGCACTTCTGCTCCAACAGAAAAGCATTCCACACAAAGATCAAAGTCAGAGCACACAGCACATTTAATTCGAATCCTTCCAGAGATGTCTTTATTGCAATAATTGCAATGGTACAAAGCTTTTTTCCCGTCGCTCAATACCTGGCCTTCATATATAGAGACAAGACAAATTATAAGATTCAACTTAAAACGGAATTAATTCGCGATTAGCATCTGAGTAGAACACCAGGCATAACAAACAAGGTTCCAGAAATTGTAGTTACAATGCATGTCTATGTCGTGGGAGAACACTTACAGTGAAGACTCATAAATTGTTCTTTTTTTTAAATAAGAAAAAGAAATAGAACAATTTATGATACGGTCTGTTCCGCCATGAACAAGATTAAAAAATATGAAACGTGGAGTAGAAGGTAAAAATAAAATTTTGTTCCACAAACATGGTCACAAATTGTGATGAACAAAAGAATTATGTACTTTCTCTCCATGTGAGTCTGACTTGGCACCTTAGCATGAGAAGAATTAAATTCATATGTCTTAATTATTTATTTATGATAAACAGTTAAAATTTAAACAGTTTAGTGTTCGTTGCAGAAACATGTTTGGTCTTATGTTGAATATTGTGCTTCTTTGAGAGAAAAATAAAGCAAAACGTTTTACTGAAACGAGAAAATGGGAATTCCCCATGAATTAAAATTTGTGACACACAAATGTTGCAAGACTTTCCTCGGGAAGAGAAAAGGGGGTTCTATGAAAGTTTTTTGCTTCATACAAAATGTCGCAACACTTTCCTCTTCAAAGTAAGACTCTCTTTTTGAGATAGACGGAGTAAATAGTTCAAATCTGTCCAGTTTACAAGTCAATTGCATGTTTCTTTAGACTGAGGGGAGATCCTGCTTTCGTAAATTTTTCATTCCCCGGGATGCTAATTACCCATGTATAATCTCAAAGACCATACCAGCAGCTGCAGTATCAAAATTCTCCACATTTGGTACTGTCCTTTTTCTCTTTGACCTACGGTAAAGGGGGCAAGGGAAAGTAAGTTATGAGATCAGGCCAATAAACCATAGAATCAAATTAAATACAGCTCTGTAGGAAGCAATGATAAGTACGGAACTATGTTTACATAGACACATATCCGTACATGATATGTAATGCAAGAAAATTTAAACAGTCTATGCAAACTTGCGAAAAGCAATGTTCTAGACCAGAAGGTCAGGATCTACATCCGAGCAAAAAGTTAAGTGAGCCATTTGGCAACGGAGCCCAAGCATCGGCTATCACCGCTGCTGCTATGTAATACTCCTTCATTTCAGTCTATGTGAACCTATTACGATCCGGGTAGTCAAACAAGCTTTGACCATGGTTTATCTAAATACTTATTAAATATTTTGAACCGTTAACTGTTGTGACTTATAGTATTTTTTTATGTAGTTTCTAAGTATGTAAATTTTATTTCAAAAAGATTGAAAATTCTATTTTCGAAGTCAAACAAAAATTATTCAATTTGACCCATGAGAAGAAAAGGAAACAAAAGAAAAAGTAATGCACTTAATAGCTAGTTAACTTTTTAAAGTTTTAACTCTGAGATGTTAAGAAACAAAACACTAATGCAAGTGAGAATGACATGTCTAAAAGGGCTCCCCGGTGCACTAAGCTCCCGCTATGCGCGAGGTTCGGGGAAAGGATTGTATCTCACTAAAAATAGTTTCCTTTTTTCTAACAACTAGGATCCCTTTGGCAAGGTGCAAGTAGCAAACATTGAGGCTAAAATGAGATAAGGTCGCTTGAAATGGTCCGGTCATGTTCTAGGTCGACCTCTAGATGCATCAGTATTTAGGTGTGAAATCATGGTGGGTGAAGGTGCTAAAATGGGATGAGGTAGACCTAAAATCATTTGGAAGAAAGTTATTTCGAAAAACTTACAATTTCTTGGAATCCGTGTATAAGTAATAGCAACTAGTAGGAAAATGTATTAGTCATGTTAGTACATTATTTAGGTCTGATGCTTTTCTAGAAGCATCTTTATCATAGGTTTATATGCCAATAAAAATATAGGAAACTTCTAATATTATTTTTACTATCATTTATATGTATTTAACTTATTTTTTTACTTTTACTTATATGAATGACTGGCATGAGATGAGTTTAAATGCAGAAACATGGTCAGTCAGGATCCAAACAGTCGATGCCTACTTGTTTGGGACAGAGACATAGTTGTTGTTTAGGAATCGCATTGGCAAACAAATCATGGGACTATCCTCTCAAGAAAACGCAATTCGAATAGCAGCTAATACATGCTTTTCTATCAAAAGTAACAATAAATGTAAGGAAAAGGATAACCTCAAATAGATACTATCAAATTATCAATCAAGGAGCTTTTTATTCGGTTCTGCTAGAGCTAAAGAAATTTAAACTTGATTCTTCTGCTGAGTTATGATATGCCACTACATCCTATGCAATTTGAGTAAGCTCCTTCTCATATTAACAGAGATTGAGAAACAAGACCCTCGTATTCCATATCAAAGACCTGCAACTCAACCTCTCTTTTCTCCTCATAAAATCAGTATCTAATAGGAGTACTATTATAAGTCAACAATGCTATATCATCATTGATTAATCGAGCCAATTCAAAGTTCAAACTAAGACTTCCAGTGTATCTCTCATTTTCCTTTTTATCTCCAACTCTTCTCTTGTTATATAACCTAACAACGATTTAGTCAGTATCCTACTCTTAGGTTGCTCAATATAGTATCATAAGTTATGGAGTTGCAGCTTAACCATGTTCAAGTATCATGCAAAAACACCAGAACTATCTGGAAATACCTAAATATTGTGTAAATACTATAAAAACAGACTAAAATTCAAAAAAGAATCGTTAATCAAATTGAATAAGCAAATTATAGTTTAACTGGCCTCTGACTTGGATCATCATCGGCGGACTGATGTACAGCCCGAGAACGACCCATTTTTTCCTAATTGGAAATCCGAATTTGAAAAATAGAGCTTCAATTGACTTGCTAGTAGAACTAAGAGGTGGAGATCTCAGTCGTCACTGCACTCTAGTGTCTCACAACTCCGGCTATCGGAATGGTAAGGGCGATAGGTTATTGGCAAAATTCCCAGATTTGTATGTCCATGTATACTAAAACTTTAAAATTAAATTCAACTGTTTATACTAAAAGTATTGGAGTAATAATTATTTGAGATAATGCATAAATAGCTCATTAAACTTGTCCGAAAAAGTCATTTACACATCTTAACTTTACGGGCGACCTATGTTCCCATATTCTTGTTTGAAGTGAATTTTATACACCATTGGTAGCTCATAATTAGTCTTCTGGTGGGCATGTGTAGTACACGCGTCACATGTCAAAATAGCTTTATTTTTTCCCCACTTATTTAATTATTTTATTTTAACTCTTTTTTTCCATGTCATCACCATGGAAGATCCAATACTTTCAGCAGCCGCATCGCTGGCAGCCATGGTGAAGTATTTGAAAGAACCCGATAATCTTACCAAATCTTGCAAAGCCAGGGGCTCGTCTCTCAGAGTTCATTTCAAGAATACAAGTGAGACAGCACATGCTCTTAGGAAGATGCCTTTAGACAAGGCCAAGAGGTATTTGGAGGATGTTCTTGCCCACAAACAAGCCATTCCCTTCACACGCTTCTGTCGTAGTGTTGGCCGCATTGCGCGGGTAAAAAATCGTTATTCAAATGGACAAGGACGTTGGCCCGTCAAATCCCCAAATTTCATTCTGAATTTACTCAAGAATGCTGAGAGTAATGCCGAAGTTAATGGCCTGGATATGGATTCGCTTTTCATATCTCACATCCAAGTGAACCAAGTGCAGAAGCAGAGACTTAGTTGGCTCCTAGAAAGACAAAGGGATCCTCTTAATCCGATGATTGAATTAGCGTGTTTCCTATATCTTGAGATAGTCATAGTTCCATAGAAGAATTTTGTGATATTTGAACCGTGTTTTCAGAGGAAACTTATAGCACTATTTTTGTGTCATCTTAATATTTCAGAACTTAATCTAGTATCTCTATCTTTAAAAAAAAGGAGGAGGAGGAGGAGAGAGAAATAGAGATGAATAGTGGCCGGAATTAAGAAATAGAAAAAAAATTGCACGCTGAGAAGAACGAAAAAGACGGCCTTTGACAGTGAAGGATGAGGGCTTTTATTTTTTGTTGGAAAGACAAAAGAGTCCCTGATATTAAAAGGAAGATAATATTTTTAGGAAGGGTATTTAAGGAAAAGTAAAGTTGTATGCAATGTCTTCACCTCTTACACGCGAGTTTGGGGGAGTGAAACTATTGCCTTTGCCACGTCACCATTTAAGGTGGTATAAAATTCACCACAAACAAAAATAGGGGGGACATAGGTCGCTCGTAAAGTTAAGGTGTGTAAATGACTTTTTCGGACAAGTTTAATGGGGTATTTATGCATTATCTCTACTTATTTTGATGTTTATATAGTTGGTTGCGAGCTTTTAAGTAATGGTAAAGAATATCATGTATGCGTGTGACTTGTAGGTTCTGTGTTGGAGAGAAATGAGATGCTATTTATATTTATATTGGGGTAGGCTATTCCAATTATTCCAGTTAGCTAAAGTAAGTGAAAGGAAGGCGCGGGATCTAGACCAAGTCCGGTGCATCAAGGATGAGGATGGTAGAGTTTTGATGGGAGAGTCTCAAGTCAAACAGAGGTGGCAGACGTACTTTCGAGATCTACTTAACGAGGAGGGGATCGAAACATAGAGCTATGGGAGCTGGGGCATTTAGAGCACCATAGGGACCTTGGGTACTGCAGGCGCATTAGGGTGGAGGAGGTCATGAGGGCTTTGCGAAGGATGAGTAGGGGCCGAGCGACCGGGCCTGACTAGATCCCGGTGGAGTTCTGGAAATGCATAGGTAGGTGAGGAGTGGAGTGGCTCTTCAGGTTGTTCAATGTGATCTATAGGACCAAAAGGATGCCAGAGGAGTGGAGGTAGAGTACGGTGGTGGCCTTTTACAAGAACAAAGGGGATATCAAGTGTTGCAACAACTATAGGAGTATCAAATTAATAAGTCACACCATGAAGGTCTGGGAGCGGGTGATCGAGGCGAGGGTGAGGGAGATGACATCTATATCGATGAACCAGTTCGGTTTCATGCCGGGTCACTCCACTACAGAAGCTATCCACCTTGTCAGAATATTGGTGGAACAGTTCAGGGATAAGAAAAAGGACCTGCACATGGTGTTTATCGACTTGGAGAAGTCGTATGACAAGGTCCCAAGGGAGGTGCTATGGAGGTGCCTGGCGGCGAAGAGCGTGCCGGAAGCCTACATCAGAGTAATCAAGGACATGTACGATGGAGCTAAGACTAGGGTTAGGACGGTGTGTGGTGACTCGGACCATTTTCCGGTGGTTATGGGGCTCCATTAAGGATCGGTGCTTAGCTCTCTCTTATTTGCCTTGGTGATGGATGCTATTGTCACACCTCTTTTTTCATTACGGAGCTCTACTGGATAAGAAAATGTGTATTTCTACACTTTACCCGTGAGGGCTCAGAAGGAGTTTTTCCATTTTAAGGACAATCGGAATGAGATTAGTTATTTAAATTTTCAGAATCGCCACTTGAGAATATAATGGTGCCCCAAGTACTGGTTTAATCCCGAACCGAGGAAAGTTTGACCCTGTTACAGTCCGCGAACTAGAAATCCGGATAAGGAATTCTATTAACACGGGAGAAGGTGTTAGGCGCTCCCGGATTCCGTGGTTCTAGCACGGTCGCTCAATTGTTGTTTTGATTTTATCTTATTACAAATTATATATTTTAATTATGTGCAAGTATACCGCTTTTTAAATTTTACAAATTTGCAACGTCGTGAAAATACATCCTCGACCACACCGTACTGGTACGCCTATGGCTTCGAATATATTTCGACTTCGTTGAGAGTAGGATTTGGGTCACATAAATGTGCACCTGTTCAAAGGAATGTATATTAAATTATGCCTAGCAGTGGCTATTCTTGTTATATTTTGGAAAAGATCGTGAAATTGTCTAAATGATCCTTATGGATCTAAAGTTGTATAGTTATTATTTTGGGGGCCCGTGTGTTTTTATCTTGTAACGAGGCTCGTCCCATTTCATTTTAAAAGGTTAAGCCTATTTGTATGCTATATTTTCTAATATTTTTTCCCCTAATATAACTGTTTATGAACGATTTTTATGTCATTATTATTTGAATCCAGGCCTTTATTCATTATTGAGCCTGGAACCTGGGGCAACTCACAGTGCTGCACCAAGGTGCAGTTGGCTAATTAAACCCAACTGAAATTCCAGTATCGGTTTCTCACAAGGTCGAAAGCTATTTCGACCGGATCTGGGCCTTTATTGAAGACCAGGCCCAAACCTCTACTAAGTCCAAGGCAGGTTAACATTTTAATAAACTAACAGATCCGTAGGCCAATATTATTTCAGTATCAACAATTAATTGCTTGTAGTAACGTTGATTTATGTTTAAATACTATTGATTTCAGTAGCAACAATCAACTAAGAATATTAACGCTAGGTTTAATCAACGTTGTTATTCAGCTAGTAAATTAACAGAGTCTCATCTTCATTCCATTATTCAATTGAAACACTAATTGCAGAGTTACCTATTCGCTTTTATTTATCCAAAAACAGTATTCTAATTTTTTTAACTTAAAATGCTCGAATTACCATTGTCATTACATTCATATTCAGATTACCATATCACAAAGTTTAATGCAAGTTTTATAGCTAAACCAGTTTCAGTAGTGATGAAATAGTAACACGATTTAAAATTCAACTAAGTCTTATTCTCAAATTCACTGGTACTGATTTGAAATTCAATTGACAAAATCTAAGCATTTGTGTATTACATGTCTAATTTTTTAGAATAATTATAAATCTATAAGCGAATTAACTAGGTTTTAACCAACTTTAGTTTTAGATTTAGGTGATCATTTTAACTAACATACTTAATCTATTTCTTATATCATTATCTACTACTACTATAATTCGAATTGAGTTCGTGCAGTCCAGTCCTTATTACAACCCAATTCCTAATGTATTACAAGAGATCTAAATACCTATAGCTACAAAACAGAAGAACAGACATACAATTGCAAATTGAAACTAATCAACATTTCTCATTCCTTCAAAAGCATTTCAATTACATCTCCAGAAAGTAGTAGTCTACCTAATTCAAATGAGAGAAACAATGAGTTCTAAGGTTGAAGGAGAAGAGAAATCAGCAATAGTAGCAAGCAAATATCAACAACAGTAGAGGCAAATTATCACAGCAGCGAGTATGACTTCAAAATAGAGGACCCAGCAAATTCAACCGAAGCAAATAGGAAATCCCAGCGAATTCAACCAAAACGAGTAGAAAACCCAGCAAACTTAATCAACAAATGAAGAGCAACGATCAGAAATTTCAGAACACCACTCGAACTAGCAGCAATTGCACAATAACAACATTTCAGTATGTTAAATCTTCTAAACCTTTTGAAATAAGGCCTGGAGGGCCTATTTATAGAGTAAAATGGGATAGAAATTTAAATTAAATATTCAGATTTCTCACCCCTACTTTTTTTGATTTATTTCAGTTAAGTCTAAGTCACTTTTGACGAGAATACACTTGAACCCCTGCTAGAAGGTTCTAGTGTATTCTATATCATTCTTTTGGGCGTTAATGCCTTTGTTACCCTCACCTTCTAAGGTTTATTACTTATTTACCATTTAACTATGCCTGAATCACCTTTTATTGTTCAGCTAATTACACTTGTCCTTTATGCCCTTATTACTTTCAAACTATTCTCAGAATACCATTTTACATTCCTCTTTTACCCCTTATGTATTATGCGTATTTACCCGACCTATCCTTAGGTCTATTAAGACCCTGAGTTAGTCAATAGTATTTAACCAATAACCCCTTAGACTTAAGCTTTATGTTTTAATCAGTTCAAAACTAAGTAACCTTTTTTCAGAATTAACCACTCTTACAAAGATTTCCACAAATAACCTTTACAAGTCAGAAATCAAACTGTGTTGTGATGATAGCCATATTAAACATTTACACACATAGCCCTAATATAATTAAGTACTCAGAAGTTTAGAAGAGTCAAACATTTAAACCGTATTGCAATAATAGCCAGTTTCAAACAATCTTGCAAATAACCCTAATTACGACTAAGTTCTTAATTAATCAGAATTCAGAGAAACAAATTGATAATGGTTGAATCCTGATTAACCAAAACATTTAATCAAACAAGGATCTATCAATTAAAAACACTAAACGACTATACAACATGCGATTTAATAAATGGCTACAATCAGAACACAAGAATACTCAAACAGTTTCAAGTATACACAGAAAGATTTTCTAACATGCAGTAGGCCTAGGCTAACAAATACTCAAATACAAAAGAATGAAGCACGGTATAGACAAGAATGAGTTCAGGGTAACTTAGCTTTTGATGTTTCTTTTTCCTTTTTCTTTCTTTCTTTCTTCTTTTTCTTCTTTTCCTTTATCTTTCTTCATTTTTATTCTTGATTCTTGGTTTTTCGATGGTTCAGAGACCTTGAGTCTCTTTTTGACCTTTGATCTTCTAGACAGACTCTTGGAGTCTCGTTTGGTGTTAAAATGAGTATTTAAGGGTCTAGGGTTAGATCTAGGGTGGTTTTGGGTTTTGGGGTATCCACCGGAGTAGGGTTCTGGCGGAATATTTTTTAATATTCGAATAGCAGGGCTAAGATTCGAGGGATGGGACTTAGATGGGGTGAAAGAGGATTTTAGGTCGGTCTTAGGGTGTTAAGGGGGAAGGCTAGTTCGTTGGTTGGTGGTCGCCGGCCAGGGTTCCGGCGACCTTAGTTTCAAGATCTGGGGAAGAAGAGGGGTATTTGGACAGGGCTGGTGTGATAGTGTGGTAGAGGAAGAGGAGGAGGTTTAGGGGTGAAGGTTTTAATCGGAGAAGACAAACAGGCAGACCACCGGTAGGGTTTCGGTGGCCTGTGGAGAGGAGGAATGGGAATGAGGGCGGCTAGGGTTTTTAGTCTTTGAAATGGGAGGTGTATTGTGATAACCCGACCCTTCATCATGTGATTTATCACCTCGTTATCCCCGTTAAATGCTTGTTAATGTTTCAATATGCATGTTTGGCGAGTTTGAGTCAATTCGGGTTGAGTTTAGTTGGAAATGAGACAAAAAGTCTCTTAGAAGAAGGAATAGTTGGGAAAAGTCAACTAGATGTTGATTTGTGAGTTAGAGAGCTCTAAATCGAATTCTAATGATTCGGTCAGCTCCGGGAGGTCATTTATGAGCTAGCAAAAGTGATCGGAAGTGAATTTGGAGGTCCGGTGTAGTTTTAGGCTTGAAATGGCTAAAGTTGAATTTTGGCGACATCCGATCGATAGGTGAGATTTTGATCTGGGAGTCGGAATAGAATTCCGACAGTTGCAGTAGCTCCCTTAGGTGATTTTGGATGTGTCCGCAAAAATTCAGGTCATTGGGAGGTCGTTTGGTCGGGTTTTGGATCAAATGTCGGTTGCGGAAGTTTGAATGGAAACTTAGGCTTGAATTGCTTGAATTCGATGTTATTCCGTGTTAAAGTATGTGTTTTTATCATTGGAACAAGTTCGTATGGTGCTATGGAGTATGTTTGTGGTTTTGGTTGAGGTCCCGGGGGCCTCGGGATGAGTCCGGAAGGTTAAACGGAGAGATTTGGAGTTTGGGAGCTGCTGTCATAAATTGCAGCAGCATTTTTGCTCCTGCGGAATGGGGACCGCAGAAGCAGAACTGCAGGAGCGAAATTGTTATCGCAGATGCGAAAGGGGGCTTGGCCAGGAGGTTCCGCAGAAGCGGATGATGTACCGCAGGAGCGGACTCGCTTCTGCGAGTCTAAAGTCGCAGAAGCGGAAGGCAGGCATCTGGGGAGGATCGCAGGTGCTGAGGCGTGTTCGCAGGAGAGGTCTCGCAGGAGCGACACCTGGGCCGCAGGTGCGAAGTGGGCCGGTTTGGAGGTGGATCGCAGAAGCGGACAATTGTCCACAGAAGCGGACTCGCAGGTGCGAGTCCAAAGCCGCAGAAGCGGAAATCGTGCCTGTGTTAAAAATAGTAGAAGGGTTAAAATTTCATAAGTTGCAAAACATTTGGACTCGGTTTAGAGAGGTGAATTGGGCGATTTGGACGAGATATTGCTGGGAGATCATCGGGTTATCATCGGAGGTGAGTTTTATGGTTCATTTACGCGTTTTTGTCTTGAAATCCTCCTTTATTTCACTGAAATTGGATCAAATTGTGAGGAAATTTAGCCTATGCCAAGGCTTTAGTAAAATGTCGAGTTGAGTGGGCAAACAGAGTCCGATTTTGGAAAACTTTATATGCACAGAATCGTATTGAGACGAGGGTTCCGAATATGTAACTTTTGTAATTTTTCGAGAAGCGCACCAAAAGTAGGGTTTTGATAACTTTGTGGGTTTCGATGCAATTTGGGTTATTTCGAATGGGTTGCGTGAATTTAGCATATATTGATGATTATCATTGATTTTGAGCAGATTTAGCATCGGAGGAGATTGATTTGCGAGACAAGCGCAAGGCGGACTGAGGATTCTACCGGTTCGAGGTGAGTGGTGATAGTAAATAATGTACTGAGGGTTTGAAACCCCGTACTAGCACTTTACAAGTGCTATGTTGAGATGAAACACGCGTCTTGTGACGGGCGTGGTGACATTGTGATTGGGGGTTTGGACTTGGTCCTTCTCGGCTAATAGAATACTGTGTATTATGACCGATAATGAGATTATGACTGTGAAATTGGGCTAATAGCTATGTTTGGGGCCTTGTGGCGATTTGTAGAGCATTAGGGAACCTGTAGAGCTAGGTGACCCTTATATCGTGTTGGAAACTTACACTCAGCCCATAAAACTAGCTGAATAGCATATTAAGAGCCAGTACTAGATGTGTACTGCGAGACATAGATTACTTAGGGGTGGAAATTCCCTGATTTAGCTGAGTGGGCCTGAAAGGCCAATTCTATACTAATTGGGACAGGGTCGAGGACCCATTATGAGGTATTATTTATATATATACCTGCATTAGATCGGACTGCACGCCGTAGTGATGTATATGTGGATCGGACTGCATGCCACAGTAATATATACATGTGGATCGGGCTGGACTGATAATGAGATTATAACTAGGGGACCTGTAGAGCTAGGTGACCCTTATATCGTGTTGGAAACTTACACTCAGCCGTAAAACTAGCCGAATAGCCTATTAAGAGCTTGTGCTAGATGTGTACTGTGAGAGATAGATTACTTAGGGTGGAAATTCCCTGAATTAGCTGAATGGGCCTGAAAGGCCAATCCTATACTAATTGGGACAGGGTCGAGGACCCGTTTTGAGGTATTATATATATATGTCTTTATTGGATCGGGCTGCACGCCGCAGCAGTATATATATTGGATCGGGATGCATGCCGCAGGAGTATATATATTGGATCGGGCTGCATGCCGCAGCAGTATATAATATTGGATTGGGCTGCACGCCGCAGCAGTATATATATATGTTGGATCGGACTGCACGCCGCGGTATTATTGCGCTTGGGTTGTAGGAGCCCTTTCGGAGTCTGTATACACCCCCAGTGAGCGCCGTTGATGTTAAATAGAACGGGTTGCACGCCGCAGCAGTATATATATTGGATCGGTCTGCACGCCGCAGTATTATACTTAATCGGATACTTATACACTATAGACATAAGTATATATCTCCATATATTGAGATGGCTGTGCACCGTAGTGGTAAGAGTGAGGATGTGGTCAGTGTGGGACCTAGTTGAAATAGGTGTGGACTGGAGATCAGAGTACTCATTGTAGTGATGACTTACCTGTGGGAGTTGCCTTAGAACTGTTTAGTGATAGCAAAGGAGTTCTTATTTTCAGTTATTGTTTAATATTATTACTCACTGAGTTGAAATATACTAACCCCATTCCCCTGCACTTTTTGTGCAGATTCACAGGTGCCCGGGAGCAGTTGAGTTGTTGTAGCTGCTGATCCTTATCCACTTTTGCGGAGACTACGAGGTAGCTGCCGGCGTTCGCAAAACTTATTTTCTCCTTCCTTATTATCATGATGCTTCCATTTTGCTTAGACTTGTTTGTACTATGATGGTTATTCTGTAGAGGCTCAGACTCGTGACACCATGATATGGTTGGGACCGTATTTTGTATGCTTTACTATTTCGTTGTCATTTTGATATGATCACTTGCTGTTTAAGTATAACTGGATTAATTGGAATTAATAATTTTTTGTTTTTAGGGATAATTTGGTCGGGCTTGCCTAGCATTGTGTTGGGCGCCATCACGATCGGGGTTTGGGTCATGACAAGTTGGTATCAGAGCCTAGGTTAATAGGTCTCGCGAGTCATGAGCCGGTTTAGTAGAGTCTCGTGGATCGGTACGAGGATGCCTGTACTTATCCTCGGGAGGCTGCAAACCTTTTAGGAAAGCTTCAAAGTTCTTGAAATTCTTATCGTACATACTTGATTCAGTTTGAGGTATGATTCTTGAAATTTCTTCTGCACGTTGATGTGCGCACTCGAGTGCTTAGTGATAAATTTGCCTTGACGGCTTATGATTCCCCAATCGAGGGACGAGATATAATCTTTGTGAGTTCATGTTGGGACAGTCTGGAGGACTTGAGGCCGGATCCTTGTCTATGGTTTGAGCACCGAGGTGCTAATTTCGCGAGCCGGTATTATGAAATTCATGCGATCAGTGTTGATCTTTAATTATGGAAATGGCAGTTTGATAATGGGTGAGCTGCAAGGTGTTCAATCCTTATTGTGATCTGTTACGTAGCCCTAGCTATGGGCGTGGTGAATATGTTCATATTTCTTAGTGGAAGGGTAAAGTGCATTACGAGTGGTAGTATGAGTTCATACGCAGGAAGACCAAATTGGTTGTGCTAGGTGTATCATGGTGAAAGGTATTTGATATGTGTTATGATTTGAGCAGGTGCAGCGCATGTTCATGTACTAATGCTGATGATATAATTCGTGTAGTATTAAGATTTATGTTGTTGACATGCATTGTGATGTCTTGTCGAGTTGCGGATGTATTGTTAGGATGATTTTAGTGATTCGCTGGTAGGTGGATATGCCCAATTTACAAAGGAAACTCTGTCGAAATTTTTTGAAAAATTTGGGGCTTAGAAAATAATTCTGTCACCTGGAGAATAGGCTTAAATGGTGTGTGTATAAATGCAAGAGTTGCAAAAGAGTTAAGATGTGTGATGATTCGAATCTCCGCCGAAGCTTGTATATGACTTGAGTTCAATCTCACTATATTATTGTGGCGTCATTTGAATGAGAATGCTATGAGTGGTTAAAAATGCTTTGATATATGGCTTCGAGCTAAGTTGGGGAGGTTGCTATTGACTAACTGATTGCACTATTGTGTGCTGTGTTGATTCTGTCTCCAAGCATGTTGGAAAATTCTGATGAAGGTTATGATGATTCGTAGATGTGAAGATATACTAGGATGTTTTGAATGGCTAATTCTAAAGAATGTTCGGTGTATAGAAAGGGAAGATAGCTAATTATATCTGTATGTTATCATGTTCTGTGATGTCAGAGTTCTAACAAGGCACGAGTGGTTCTGTTCAATAAGGCAGTTTAATTATAACTGGTTAAAAGTGAATGACGCCCGATGATAGCCTCGCGGTATTCAAGATTTTCGCTTGCAACAGTCAGGTGCCTTAAGACTGTGTACGTGGCTAAAGACCGTGGTTTCGTTAGAAGAAACCGAGACTCGTGTTATGTTATGTGAATGATGAGATTCTATGTATCTATATTGGAGAGTAATGATAGCGAATTCAAAAATTTGCAGGAAGTTCTTCAAGGTAAAGTGTTGTAGATTGTGGTACTTATGGGAAACATCTGAGGGAGTATTCAGCGGCCGGTGAGTCTGAGACGGTGTGGTCTTATGTACGAGTCTCGTGTGGTAACATGAGTTGATGTATTATGGTGCTACAGTAAAGGCTAATATTCAATTAAAGATGAATCAGAAAGTAAACTAGGTAAATGGAACAACTTGTTAGTAAATTGGAACAATATGAAAAGGGCACGAGTAACTCCTGGTGTGTGTTCGAGGTAATGAGCCTTGCAGTTTTGGTGCAACAAAGCTCTTGATGAGCTGGCAGTTGCGTAGCTCTATGTGGGTAAAAGGACCTAGTCCTGGCAGTTAAGCTTATGCGATGAATGGGAGGAAAGAGTTGTGATGTGTTTTATCATGGTTTGAAAATGAGTATATTCCTATCGGTATGCGAAGCATGGAATGGGCAATGAGTTTTCTCTATATGGGATCATGAAAGTTCTTGACTAGTTGAGTGCGGCGATGTTTGCGGCGTAGGAAAGGAATATGAATTTCCATGTTATCTTAGTGTGGTATGGTATATGCGATGTGTTATGGAAAGTTGATAATGGCATATTCAAGGCTTTGAGATTTGTTCATATTATATGGGAAGTCATTAAAATCCCCAAGCAGCGTGGGCAGCTGCAGATAATCTGAGAATCAAGCTTCCTCGTGATTAAGGAAAATGGTACTGCTATTCTAGTGATTTGGCAGAGTATAGGGTCAAAAGGGCAAGGTGATGTAAACTGATAATATCTAGTGGTATGGTGGTATCCTCCTGTTGGATTGACAGTGATGATGATTGAGTTGTTGTTGGCATAGGGAAATTTCTGAATGGCGTACGTAGTATAAATGGATGCTTGATGTGTGTTATGTATTCGTACGGTGGAGAGTGGAATCAAGCATAGTGATTCATGTGTTATATATGTGTTAGAGACTAGAAGTTCTCGTAATCCGCCTATGCAGTGGTGGTATGTCGTGTGTATCGGCACCGTTTAGCGGTTATTGGAAATTGGAAGCCCTAGTGGTTATCTCGTTACTCGATATGATGAATTGGAATAATGATATATGATTGCAAACTGGTTGTCATAAGTCAGGTTGTCTAGACTAATGTGATATGGACTATGTCAGGAAAATGTCACAACTGCGTGGGAGAGTGCATCAGATCATGCTCCAGCACGGTAGATGTACCCTAGGGCCACAGGATGGTTGGTAGGTATTGCTTTGTCAGTTGGGCCTTCGTGGCGGATGTCGGTGTAGAGGTATCTACCATTGATTCAGTTCCGGTATTGAGGAACTTTGTCGGATGCATTTCATGTGGCCGAGCTTGAGGCTATATATATATGTTTGTTGCAATGAGCAACTTGACTTGATATGCATTCCCTTTGCTAGATGTATTCGTGGATCGGGTGGCACGCCGCCACAGGTATAGTATTAGGATTGGGTGGCATGCCGCCACATGTATGGTATCAGGATCGGGTGGCACGCCACCACAGGTATGGTATCTGGATCGGGTGGCACACCGCCACGGGTATGTTATTGGCACGGGTTGCGCGCCGCAACAGTGTGATGTGGAAAATATAGCTTCCTATATGTTACTTTGTATACAATACTTCCTAGCTTCCGAGGAATAGTCCGTATTGGGTATCGCTCAGGGAATAGCACATCAGTTGTGTCCTTTTAGGATTTGATAGCGTATATCAATTGTATCATCGTGGGTGTGATTGATTTCTTGAGTTCAGACCTAGGTATGCGTGTGGCTGACCGTTTTGAGCATGGTGACTTGAGGTGCTCCATGAGTAATAGTGTTTGGATAGAATCATGAGTCGTGGCAAAGCCACGTGATGTTATGACCTTTCGAGGAGGATTCAGGTACTCTAGTTCTATGATGTGAGACGAGATCTCAGTTATGTGTTGTGATGGTATTGGGGAATTTGAATTATAGCTCCTTGTGTGAGTCTGTGGTCAAGATTCGAGTGTGTTCAGATCGTTCTTATTGGAGCTTGTGTTGTGCTCGTCGCGGCTTAGGCCAGTGTTGAGGTGTCATATCACCACTGTGGTATGTTATAATCCAAATGATCGCTTGAGTCATTAAGGAGTATGAGCATATTTGATCTTAGCTTGTTAGAAATGTAATATCGAGGTTTGGCTCCGAAACCTATTGTGGTGTCAGTTTTAAAAGGGAAATGGATTCACTAATGTTTAACCCGAGAGATGGGTTCGGTATATCGCGTGCTTCAGTTGCCGTGGGAGGATATGAAGGTGTTGGAATAAGACTCTAGCTAATGAGAAAGGTTCTTTCTGCTAGTATTTGGTTATTGTGGCCAGTTGTCGTGATTAGAGATTATCGTATCGAGTGATTGGGTTGTTTGATACATCATGTGATCTCACCCGGAGTGACGAGTTGGCTATTACAGTTGGATCGTGTGTGCTCAGAGTATATATGTGGGATTCAGATTTGGTATATGATTTCGGATAGTGCAATGTGGTTTATGGTTCAGATAGACTGTGGAAATTCAGCTATACTATGTTATCGGACTTATGAAAGATAGGGTGAAGTGGTATCACCCCGAGTATATGCTTGGTGAGGTCATTCAGCTATTGTGTTGAATCTAGTACAACTCTGGGTCCGCTTGAGGACGAGCATTTGCTTAAGTTGGGGAGAATGTGATGACTCGGCCCGTTATCATGTGAGTTATCACCTCGTTATCCCCGTTAAATTCTTGTTAATGTTTCAATATGCATGTTTGGCGAGTTTGAGTCAATTCGGGTTGAGTTTAGTTGAAAATGAGACAAAAAGTCTCTTAGAAGAAGGAATAGTTGGGAAAAGTCAACTGGACGTTGACTTGTGAGTTAGAGAGCTCAGAAATCGAATTCTAATGATTCGGTCAGCTCCGGGAGGTCATTTATGAGCTAGCAAAAGTGATCGGAAGTGAATTTGGAGGTCCGGTGTAGTTTTAGGCTTGAAATGGCTAAAGTTGAATTTTGGCGACATCCGATCGATAGGTGAGATTTTGATCCGGGAGTCGGAATGGAATTCCAATAGTTGCAGTAGCTCCCTTAGGTGATTTTGGATGTGTCCGCAAAAATCCAGGTCATTGGGAGGTCGTTTGGTCGGGTTTTTGATCAAATGTCGGTTGCGGAAGTTTGAATGGAAACTTAGGCTTGAATTGCTTGAATTTGATGTTATTCTATGTTAAAGTATGTGTTTTTATCATTGGAACAAGTTCGTATGGTGCTACGGAGTATGTTTGTGGTTTTGGTTGAGGTCCCGGGGGCGTCGGGATGAGTCCGGAAGGTTAAACAGAGAGATTTGGAGTTTAGGAGCTGCTGTCATAAATTGCAGCAGCATTTTTGCTCCTGTAGAATGGGGACCGTAGAAGCGAAACCGCAGGAGCGGAATTGTCATCGCAGATGCGAAAGGGGGCTTGGCCAGGAGGTTCCGCAGAAGCGGATGATGTACCGCAGGAGCGGACTCGCTTCTGCAGGCAGGCGTCTGGGGAGGATCGCAGGTGCGGAGGTGTGTTCGCAGGAACGGTCTCGCAGGAGAGAGACCTGGGCCGCAGGTGCGAAGTGGGCCGGTTTGGAGGTGGATCGCAGAAGCGGACAATTGTCCGCGGAAGCGAACTCGCAGGTGCGAGTCCAAAGCCGCAGAAGCGGAAATCATGCCTTTGTTAAAAATAGCAGAAGGGTTAAAATTTCATAAGTTGCAAAACATTTGGACTCGGCTTAGAGAGGTGAATTGGGCGATTTGGATGAGATATTGCTGGGAGATCATCGGGTTATCATCGGAGGTGAGTTTTATGGTTCATTTACACGTTTTTGTCTTGAAATCCTCCTTTACTTCACTGAAATTGGATCAAATTGTGAGGAAATTTAGCCTAAGCCAGGGCTTTAGTAAAATGTCGAGTTGAGTGGGCAAAAGGAGTCCAATTTTGGAATACTTTATATGCACACACTCGTATTGAGACGAGGGTTCCGAATATGTAACTTTTGTAATTTTTTGAGAAGCTCACCAAAAGTCGGGTTTTGACAACTTTGTGGGTTTTGATGCAATTTGGGTTATTTCGAATGGGTTGCGTGAATTTAGCATATATTGATGTATTATCATTGATTTTGAGCAGATTTAGCATCAGAGGAGATTGATTTGCGAGGCAAGCACAAGGCGGACTGAGGCTTCTACCGGTTCGAGGTGAGTGGTGATAGTAAATAATGTACTGAGGGTTTGAAACCCCGTACTAGCACTTTACAGTGCTATGTTGAGATGAAACACGCGTCTTGTGATGGGCGTGGTGACATTGTGATTGGGGGTTTGGAATTGTTCCTTCCCGGCTAATAGAATACTGTGTATTATGACCGATAATGAGATTATGACTGTGAAATTGGGCTAATAGCCATGTTTGGGGCCTTGTGCCGATCTGTAGTTCATTAGGGGACCCGTAGAGCTAGGTGACCCTTATATCGTGTTGGAAACTTACACTCAGCCGTAAAACTAGCTGAATAGCCTATTAAGAGCCAGTACTAGATGTGTACTGTGAGAGATGGATTACTTAGGGTGGAAGTTCCCTGATTTAGCTGAATGGGCCTGAAAGGCCAATCCTATACTAATTGGGACAGGGTCGAGGACCCGTTAGAAGGTATTATATACATATATATAAATATTGGATCGGGTTGCACGCCGCGACAGTATATATATTGGATCGGGCTGCACGCCGCAACAATATATATATTGAATCGGGCTGCACGCCGCAGCAGTATATATATTGGATCGGGCTGCACGCCGCAGCAGCTTATATATATTGGATCGGGCTGCATGCCGCAGCAGTATATATATATATATATCGGAGCGGGCTGCACGTCGCAGCATTATACTTAATCAGATACTTATACACTATAGACATATGTATATATCTCCATATATATTGAGATGGTTGTGCACCGTAGTGGTAAGAGTGAGGATGTGGTCAGTGTGGGACCTAGTTGAGATAGGTGTGGACTGGAGATCAGAGTACTCATTGTAGTGATGACTTACCTGTGGGAGTTGCCTTAGAACTGTTTAGTGATAGCACAGGAGTTCTTACTTTCAGTTATTGTTTAATATTATTACTCACTGGGTTGAAATATACTCACCCCACTCCCCTGCACTTTTTGTGCAGATTCACATGTGCCCGAGAGCAGTTGAGTTGTTGTAGCTGGTGATCCTTATCCACTTTTGCGGAGACTACGAGGTAGCTGCCGGCGTCCGCAGAACCTGTTTTCTCCTTCCTTATTATCATGATGCTTCCATTTTGCTTAGACTTGTTTGTACTAGGATGTTTATTCTGTAGAGGCTCAGACTCGTGACATCACGATATGGTTGGGACCGTATTTTGTATGCTTTCCTATTTCGTTGTCATTTTGATATGATCATTTTCTGTTTAAGTATAACTGGATTAATTGGAATTAATAATTGGCTGTTTTAAGGGATAATTTGGTCGGGCTTGCCTAGCATTGTGTTGGGCGCCATCACGACCGGAGTTTGGATCGTGACATGTATAATGAGACTGAATGGATGTGTATTAGGTATATATCAAAAGCGTATTATTAATTATCAGCCGTTAGATTAGATTGAGTGAATGGCCAGGATCAACTTGGCTCTTAAACGATGTTGTGTGGTTTTAATGAAACCCTCCTCTTATCCGTTCGATTAACTAGTTGAACGGCTGTGATTGTTCTGATTAGACGGTGTCGTTTGGTTGAAGTGTGGCCTTCTTTTAATCCGTTAGATCAATTAGTTGGATGGCTGTGATCATTTCAATTAACGGCGTCGTTTTATTTAGTATGCAACCACTTGTTTTGGTCCGTTTGATTAAATTTATCAACGACCCAGACTTATCTGATTTAATCTCCATCGTTTGGCTTTGTATATTGACAGCCGGTGTTATTTCTTTGGGCCAGGTCTATTTTGGGTATTAATTTGGGCGAATGGATTTTGTAATTTGGCCCAAATACCTTATATTTTTGTATTTTCTTATATTTTATCTTGTTTTGTATTTTCAAATTGTATTTATTTTTTATTTTCTGTATTTTCTTGTATTTTATATTTGTTATCTTCCGTATTTATTCCCAATGTATTTATCCCCCTGTATTTCGTACTTTGTATTTTTCTTTTGATTTTCTAATTTTCTTAGTAATTATCTTATATTTCGGTATTTTCTAATTAATTCGAATTGAATACTTGTTTTAATTTTCTTTACTTTATTTTCAATCAATTAAAAATAAATACTGATACTTTTACACAATAATCAACAAAGTTCAATAAAAAATCTTTTTTGTTTATTTTGGAATTAACTGCTTGGGGCAAAAATCACGTGCTCACAGCTCCCCCTCTTTGCTCGGGAAGACGAAGAGTTTCAGTGCAAAGACAAGTGAGCAGTAATGAGGGATTTTTGCCTACTCGCATATTCTGTGTGAAGCATTTTCGAAAGTTTTGACCGCAACTTGTTTCAAGGATTGCCTACATATCCTAGGCTAAATAAGAATCAGGTCAGTGTAGTTCTTGGATATCTGGTAGTTGAAACTACCAGAGAGTTGTGACTCTATTGTTTTGCTTGTTATTGCTGCTTGCCGATCTCCTTATTACACCGTGGTAAAAAGAAAATAAGTTAAACTATGCTCTATATTTTACAAAATCCTAACTATGTCTTTCAACTGATTCTTGTATTTCATTTGCATCTTCCATTCTTCGAGAAGACTCTTGCTTGCAACTTGCTTCTAATATATTCCCTTATTCTTCAGGTGGGTGCCTGCTTGCGAAACTTGAAATGTATTGCCTTGTTCTTCAGGTAGGCGCCTGTTTGCAAATCTTTGAAAAGTGTTCCCTTGTTCTTCAGGTGGGTGCCTGCTTACTACAAAAATAAAGAAAACTTTCTGCTCCAGTATGAGGCTTTAATCTATCATGCTATTAAATGTTAGCTTAAAAAAAAACGAATTTCATTCTGAAAAATATTCCCTTGTTATCCAAGTGGGCGCCTGATTACAAAACTAAGAAAAATATTCCCTTGTTATCCAAGTGGGTGCCTGATTGCAAAAAAGTAAGAAAAATATTCCATTGTTATCCAGGTGGGCGCCTGATTGCAAAAAACTAAGAAAAATATTCCCTTGTTATCCAGGTGGGCGCCTTATTGCAAGAAACTAATAAAAATATTCCCTTGTTATCTAGGTGTGCGGCTGATTGCAAAAACTAAGAAAAATATTTCCTTGTTATCCAGGTGGGCGCCTGATTGTAAAAAACTAAGAAAAATATTCCCTTATTATCCAGGTGGGCGCCTGATTGCAAAAAAACTAATAAAAATATTCCCTTGTTATCCAGGTGGACGCCTGATTGCAAAAAACTAATAAAAATATTCTCTTGTTATCCAGGTGGGCGCCTGATTGCAAAAAGCTAAGAAAAATATTTCCTTGTTATCCAGGTGTGCGCCTGATTGCAAAAGCTAAGAAAAATATTTCTTTGTTATCCAGTTGGGCGCCTGATTGCAAAAACTAAGAAAAATATTCCCTTGTTATCCAGGTGGGCGCCTAATTGCAAAAAAACTAAGAAAAATATTCCCTTGTTATCCCGGTTGGCGCCTGATTGCAAAAACTAAAAAAAATATTCTCTTGTTATCTAGGTGGGCACCTGATTGCAGAAAAACTAAGAAAAATATTCCCTTGTTATCCAGGTGGGCGCCTGATTGCAAAAACTATGAAAAATATTCCCTTGTTATCCAGTTGGGCGCGTGATTGCAAAAAACTAAGAAAAATAATGAAAAAGATTTCTGCCCCAGTTTGATAACTGGGTGTAATAATTCTTTTTAATTTTGAAATGAAAAGTAAAACTTCCCTTATTATCAAGGTGGGTGCCTGATTACCAGTTTTCATCGTAGATTCCGTCATCCATTGTTGCTTCCTTTAGATTGCTTTCCTTTATTTTCCAGGTAGGTGCCTGATTTTGCCAAACTTTGCGCTTCCTTGTATGTCCACAATGGTCACATTCACTTTAAAGTGATTAGTAAGAATTTGAATCTTTTGTCCCTATTCTAATCAGTGAACAACTTGTTAGTATAGAAATGGTGGTTAGCAGTTGGCATTCTTGTTGGCCTTGCTTCCACTCTTGCATTTACTTCAGATTGCTTTTGTACTGCCTTGTTGTGGCTCCTGGTTGTTTTCCAACAATTTTCCGAACTCAAAATTTTCCTTGTAATTCCCTTTTGTTGTTTCTTCTTCTTCTCTTTTATTTTCCTTTTGCTATATGGCCGCCATATGTTGTTTTATTTCTCCTGTCCTTGAAGGACCCAGTCTCATTGTGCCATTTAACTGAGAAGCTGGTAATTAGCTTACAACTGGCAATGTCTTGTAGACAGATTTTAAGAAAAATGAAATGCAATGACCCTGAATTTTTTAAGGGTAGGAATATTTTCAAAGTAAAAAGAAAAGACTTATCTGAGTGGGAAGGCTGATTCCTTTGATGATGCCATGCATTCGGCTAGCCGACCCAATCTGTCTAACCAAATTACTTGCCAACTACTTCTCTTTTTCAACAATCCAAATTTTACTTGTTTTGCTGCTTTCCTTCCACAAAATCATTTCTCACTTTCGCCTTATGGTGCCCGTGAGGGTTTTCACTAGTAAGACTCTCCCATTTCATTTTTTCTCAACTCACGTCGCCTTATGGTGCCCGTGAGGGTTTTCACCAATAAGACTCTCTCATTTTTTATTTCTCTCAGCTTACGTCGCCTTTCAGTGCCCGTGAGGGTTTCACCAATAAGACTCTCTCAATTTCATTTTTATTTTTATTTTTTATCATTTCCTCCATCTTCAAGTACCCAGATGTTGTCCATAATATGCTTTTCTTCACTTACTTGTACTGCCATTTTCTTGAAATTAATCAGAAGGTCTTTCTTTGGACCGTAATGTGGCTTTTGGATGGGTTTTAGAAAGAAAGATATAAATGTTCAAATTTTCCAACTTGGGTTTTAAAATTACAACTTTCGGAATCATATCCTTCATAATGATCATAACTTCTGCCCCAGTTTCAATTTTGGGGAACCTTGGACTTTATTTTTGGTATGATTGAACCTCACTGAGGCTGCCTACGTACCATTTCAAGATCAAGTCAAAACGTAGTTCAGATCATAAGATCGCTTCAATGTTGCGATTTGACTTCTCCCAATTTTCCTCTTTTGTATATTTTCTTCTCTCTTTTTTCTTTTGTCATTTTTCACAGTTTTTTTTCTTTTTTTTCTTTTGCTTTTTCTTTTCTTTTTGTCATTCCATCATTCATATTTTGACTTCATTGTTGATTCCGAAAGAGGGGTATGAAAGAATAATACAATAAGGCTCAAAGGGATAGCAATGGGTAAAGTGTTTAGATAGAGAAATAAAATGCCTTCATCATTTCAATTCAAAAATATGACACATACAATTAGATACATGAAAGAAATCATACATAGTATCTTTTGACTGCATCAGAGTTAATGGCAGTCTCTATGCATTTTCCTTTTATGCCTGTCAAATATAATGCTCCATTGGACAATACCCGAGATACCACAAATGGTCCTTGCCAATTAGGGGTGAACTTCCCTTTTGCTTCCGCCCAGTGAGGTAAGATACGTCTCAACACCAATTGTGCAACTTCAAATTTTTGTGGACGTACTTTCTTATTATAATGCTCTGGCCATTCTCTGTTGATACAGTTGTCCATGACATACTGCTGCCAGTCTTTTCTTGTCAATTAAACTCAATTGTTCTAACCGGGCTTTTACCCATTCATCATCATCAATCTCAGCCTCTGCAATGATTCGAAGGGAGGGTATTTCAACTTCCGTAGGTATCACTGCCTCCGTGCCATACATCAATGAATAAGGGGTTGCACCTATCGAAGTGCGCATAGTAGTACGATAACCCAATAAAGCAAAGGGTAATTTCTCATGCCATTGCCTCGTTCCTTCCACCATTTTCCGAAATTTTCTTGATACTCTTATTTGTGACTTCAACTACCCCATTTGCTTTGGGCCGATAAGGTGTAGAACTGCGTTGCATAATTTTAAACCTTTGATATGTCTCCACCATAAGATGACTGTTAAGGTTGGCTCCATTATCTGTAATAATCACCTTTGGAATTCCGAAACGACAAATGATGTTTGCATGTATGAAGTCCACCACTGCCTTCTTTGTCATTGCTTTGAATGTCTTTGCCTCCATCCATTTGGTAAAATAATCAATGGCAACCAAAATAAACCTGTGCCCATTGGACGCTACTGGCTCTATTAGACCAATGACATCCATGCCCCAAGCAACGAAAGACCATGGTGTTGACATTGTATGCAATTCAAATGGCAGAGAATGAATCAAATCCCTATGTATCTGGCACTGATGACATTTCTGTACATATCTGATACAATCTCATTCCATAGTGAGCTAGTAATATCCAGCCCTAAGTATTTTCTTTGCTAAAACATACCCGCTCATGTGGGGTCCACATGCTCATGGGTGTACCTCAGTCATGATTATAGTAGCTTGATTTGCATCTATACATCTTAACAAACCCAAATCCGGGGTCCTTTTGTATAAAACCCCTCCACTGAAGAAAAATCCATTCGCCAGTCGTCTTATGGCTCTTTTCTGATCCCTTGTAGCTTGTACCGGGTATACCCCCATTCTCAGATACTCCTTGATATCATGGAACCATGGTTCGCCATCAAGTTTCTCTTCTACTGTATAATAATAAGCATTCTGATCATGAACTTGGATTTGTAATGGATCCACATCAGCTTTATCCGGATGGTGTAGCATAGATGATAGAGTAGCCAGAGCATCAATAACTTTTTGTGCATTCTTGGAATATGTTTAAACTCTATGGATTGAAATCGCTGACATAGTTCATGTAGACATTGTCGGTACGGTATGAGTTTCAAATCTCGTGTCTCCCATTCTCCTTGAATTTGATGTATCAAGAGATCCGAGTCACCCATGACGAAAATCTCTTGAACACCCATGTATATTGCTATCCTTAATCCTAATATACACGCTTCATATTCAGCCATATTGTTAGTACAGAAAAAGCAGAGTTGAGCGGTAATCGGTAATGCTGACCCATTTCTGAGATGAGTACAGCTCCAATTCCAACTCCTTTGCTGTTGACAGCCCCATCAAAGTATAACTTCCAGCCCGGCTTTTTGTCTTATTCTAGTTCTTCAATATTCATTGTCTTCCTCGTCAGGGAAGTATGTTTTCAGTGGCTCATACTCATCATCGACTGGATTTTCTGCTAAGTAATCAGCAACTGCTTGCGCTTTCATCGTAGTGCGGGTTACATAAACGATATGAAACTCTGTAAACAGAATTTGCTATTTAGCAACCCTTCTCGCGGGCATAAGCTTATGAAAGATGTACTTCAGCGGGTCCAAACGAGACATGAGATAAGTGGTGTAAGCCGACAGGTAGTGTTTCAACTTCTGTGCAACCCAGGTCAAGGCACAACATGTTCTTTCCAATTGAGTATATTTTACCTCGTAAGATGTAAATTTCTTACTAAGATAGTAAATTGCTTGCTTTTTCTTCCCGATTTCATCATGCTGCCCTAATACACAGCCGAAGGAATTATCCAATACCGTCAAATACAAGATCAAGGGCCTTCCGGGTTCTGGAGGAACCAATACAGGCGGATTGGCTAGATATTCCTTGATTTTATCAAATGCAAATTGACATTCATCAGTCCATTTTACTGCAACATCTTTCTTCAATAATTTGAAAATAGGCTCACAAGTTGACGTCAGTTGGGCAATAAATTTGCTAATGTAATTCAATCTGCCTAGCAAACTGATCACATCTTTCTTGCTCTTTGGTGGAGGCAACTCCTGAATAGCTTTGATCTTGGATGGGTCCAATTCAGTACCACATCGGCTTACCACAAACCCCAATAATTTCCTTGACGGTACTCCAAAAGCACATTTTGCTGGATTGAGCTTGAGATTGTATCTCTGAAGCCTCTGGAAGAACTTTCTCAGGTCTTGGACATGTTTGTACTGCTTCTTGGATTTAATAATGACATCATCCACGCATTTTTTAATCTGAACAGCATTACTCTGTAACAATATGTTCCCCAAGGTGTGATAAATGTTGTCTTTGTTGCATCTTCTTCATCCATCAGGATCTGATGATAAACCGCATAACATTCCATGAAAGATCCAATCTCATGTTTGGCACAATTGTCAATTAGTATGTGGATGTTTGGCAATGGAAAATTATCCTTCGGACTTTCTTTGTTGAGGTCTCAATAATCAACACACAACTCTGGTTTTTCCGTCTTTCTTTGGAACAGGTACAACATTAGCTAACCAGGTGGGATATTTAGTGAACCGTATGACTTTCGCCTCAAATTGTTTGTTGACTTCCTCTTTATTTTCACGCTGACATCCGTCTTGAACTTTCTTAACTTCTGCTTCATAGGCCGGCATTCCAAATAAGTAGGCAATTTATGTACCACCAAATCGGTACTTAGCTCTGGCATGTCATCATATGACCATGCAAATATGTCTTTGCACTCATGTAGTAACTTTATTAAGTCCTCTCTGAGTGAGGACTCCAAATGAACACTAATCTTTATTTCCCGAATGTTTTCCTCATCACCCAAATTAATAGACTCCGTCTAATTGAAGTTTGGTTTGGGTTTCTCCTCATAGTGGCTCAGATCTTTACTAATTTATTCCAAAACTCTCTCATCCTCATACTCCACTTCATTATCGTATTCAATTTCTTGTATTACTATTTGATTATCAAGACTAGGCCGAGAATTCCTTATGCATGACACATCATTGAAATTAGTGAAAAACAGACTCTACAAGAAAAAAAAAGAAAATAAAATAAGGATATCATAATGGAGGGAGAAAGAAATTGCATTTCATTAAAATTTTGAAAGATAACAAGGTTTGAAACGTCCGATTGGACGGAACATAGAATCTATATTACAGCCTTGAAATAAAATAGATTTAAAAATGAAACATCAAAGCTAACTACCACAACTTCCTTCTGGTTAGAAGAGTAGTAGTTCCCAGTTATTCAGCTTGATCTGGGATCCAACAAACTAGACGTCCATTTTACTTGTGCCCTTAGTTGCCTCTACCATGTTCACATCTTTGAACAACCTCTCAAATCTTTCTAACAGCTTCTTGTTTGGCCTTATCTCTATTCAGCTGGGCATGACCGTTGCCGGACGTCTTTTGGTACCAGGCTTGACGAATGAATGGGAGAGTTTAGGGATAGGCTTAGGGAGGGTCCATCCTTTCTTTTTCAGTTTTGGGGCTCTTTTTATGTCAGCAATGGTTGGCTTGAAACCCAATCCAAAAGTGTCAATGATACCCGGAAGAGATACTGGCTGTGTTATTCCTTGTAGTGTAGCTCCTAAACCTTTCCCAGGGAGAAACTCGTTTTTCAACATCTCCGTAGCAACCATGACCACAAATATAGTATCCACCACTTGGTATACCCAGGGACCTTTATCACCCTCGACTTCTTCAAATGGTGTGATGATATTGCAGGAATAATCTTCACTATGAACCATTATTTCTTGACGATCCCATTCGAATTTTATCATTTGATGGAGTGAGGAAGGTACAGCCTTTGCTAATCCATGGATGTCCTATTAGGAGATTGTAAGACATGGCAACGTCCAAAACTTGAAATTCCATGGTAAACTCTACTGGTCCGATAGTAAGTTCCAATATGATGTCTCCAACAGTTTCTTCCCGCCTCCATCAAATCCTCTTACGCATATACTGTTCCTATGGATTTTTTCATGATCAATCTTTAGCTTGCCCAAAGTAGATAAAGGGCAAATGTTGGCACTTGACCCATTATCAACCAGTACACGGGTTACCACTAGTTCTTCACATTTCACCGTAAGATATAATGCCCTGTTATGCTCTGTCCCCTCCATCAACAGTTTATCATCTGAAAATGTTATTCTGTTTGCCTCAAAAATTTTATTTGTGATCTTCTCTAAATGACTCACTGTGATTTTTTCTGGTACATGGGCCTCATTCAGGATCTTCATTAATGCCTTTTGGTGTTTATCAGAATGAATCAACAAGGACAGCAAAGATATCTACGCTGGTGTTTTCCTCAGCTGCTCAACTATAGAATAATCCCGAGCTTTCATTTTCTTCAAAAATTCCTCGGCTTCTTCTTTAGTGACATCTTTCTTTACATTGGTCGGATTATCTTTTGTAACTTTTTCCTTCCTCAATTCATCGGCAGCAAAACATCTCTCTAACCTTGTCAAACCGTGTTTCACAAATCTCCTCCTTGATTTCCTTTCCTTTGTACATGACGGTTACCTTGCTGTAATTCTAAGGCACAGTTTTGGTGTTCACTATGGGCATTTGAGTGACTGGCTTGATAACAACTGGCTCTAGCTGCGCTCATTTTACCGTCAATACACTCACTCCGGGCACTATCACCTTTACAGGCTCGGGTTCTGCTACCACTGCTGGCTTGCTCACAGATGGCTTGACTGGTATTTGCTCACTTGTGGCTTTCTCTTATGCTTTGCTCGCTTTGATCATCATTACAGCCTGAGAGGGCTTCTTGCAATTTCCCTCTTGTACCATCTCTATCACGTGAGTCTCATGGTGCACAAGCAAATGGTTCTGTGTTATATTAGGAGCCTCGGGAGCTTGAACATCAATTCTTCTAGAGTCGGTAAGCTCCTGTATTGCAGACTTCAGGTGCCAGCATTTTTCAGTGTCGTGCCCTGAGGCTCCTGAACAATATTCACAATTGACAAATTTGTCCAAGTTTCTCAGTAATGGATTGAGGATTTTGGGATCTATGGGGTTTAACATCCCGAGTTGTCTTAGTCTATGGAAAAGACTGGTATATGACTCACCCAAGGGAGTAAATGTTTTCTTTCTTTGTTTCCTATCATTCTTGACTTCAGGGTTAGGGCGAAAACTTGTTCCATTGGGATTTTTGTATGTTTTTGGTGGTGGGTATGTGTTCTGGGTGTGGTAAATATTTTGAGGTGCTGGAGTTCTCCATGGAGTAGAAGGTAGTGGGTAGGTTTGGGCGTGATGTACAAAAAATTGTGGACAATGAGGAGGGTAATAGTGTTGAGGTGGGCTATATGGTGTTGGCGGGTAGGGTTGATGCGGGCGAGACTGATGGTAATATGGATTGGGACTCCAGGATTGATCACAATTCTATATATTCCATTGACTATAGAAGTTCCCAGGGAATTCCAAGACCTCACTTCTATGACTGCCACCCCTTCCTTCTTTTTCTTCCCAATTGCTTTACCCATACCTGTCTAGATTGCCTGGTTCGTAGCTTTGATGGCTGAATAGCTCATAATTTTGTTTGACTTTAACCCTTCCTCAACCAAGTTTCCCATTTTAACTACCTCATTGAATGTTTTCCCTATGGCAAATACCAAATTCCCATAGCACGTTGGTTCCAAAACTTGCAGAAAACAATCTACCATCTCTCTCTCCTTCATCGGTTGGTCTACCTGAGCATCTTCCTCCCTCCACCTAAAGCCATATTCTCGAACACTTTCTCCCAGCTTTTTCTCCATCTTTGTCAGTGCCAATCTATAGGGAATAACTTCCAAATTATACTGGAAATGGTTTGCAAATGCGTGGGCTAGATCGTCCCAAATAAACCACTTGGTATGGTCTTGCCGGGTATACCAATCAAGAGCTGAACCACTGAAACTTTGGCTAAAGTAAGCCTTGAGTAACTCATCTTTCTCACCGGCTCCACGCATCTTGCTGCAGAACCCTTTTAAATGTGCTACTAGGTCTCCGTGGCCATCATAGAAATTGAATTTCGGCAGCTTAAATCCTGCTGGCAGTTGCACTTCAGGGAATAGACATAAATCCTTGTAAGCTACGCTTACTTGACCACCCAAGCCCTGCATATTGCGGAATGATTGCTCGATGCTCTTCATCTTTCTATCCATCTCTTCCTGCTCATGATTTTTAGTTGGTTTCTCCTCTTCAGCCATATCAATGAGAGGGGTATAGGAATCATGCTGTCGGAAAGTAGATTCCGGGGGGTAATAATGATTATCTTGGACGTGGAATAGTGGTTCACTAGAGGATTTGTGCAAGGTGGTTGGTGGTGGTGCCACATATATAAGAGCAACATGTGGTGGTGGTGGTGGAACTTGTTTAGGGATTGGAGGTGGTGCTTTGTGATGTGGTTGCATAGTAGGGTGGATATGTAGGATAAGTGGAGGATGAATTCATAGTGGGTGGATCTTGTGATGGGACTGGTAGAAGGATATATGTGGGATTGGCAGGGTAGGTGGGTAAATGTTGTCCCTTCAACCAAGCCTGGTACATCTCTGCCATTTGTTGTTTGAGCTTATACATCTCCTCTTTCATGCTATTCACATCCACTACCTCATCTTCCTGCACTGGATCCATGACTGTTGCTTCAATTTCCTGAGTAATTGCCTTTGTCATATTCTTGGAACGAGTGTTGTAATGGTGAGTTGCCAGAATGCCAGTTACTAACCACTTTATCTGTTACTCAACAACGACAATACTTGTTAGTGGTTAGGCCATAATGGGTCAAAATTACAGATTAAGAACACAATTTTTCCTGGCAATATGCGTCATCCCGGCATTATTGTCTTTCTTGATTTGCCAATTCTTTTGTTTTCGGCTTTTTCTTTTCCTTATATTTATTACCACCGACGTTCTTTTTTTTTTCTTTTCATTTTTCACTTTTCATTTCTTTTCTTATTGTCCCCTTTTTTCATATTTCATTGATCGGTCCTACATATTTTCCTATCGCACAAGCATTTACAGAAAAAGAAAAATAACGACAAATTTGGAAATTCTAAACTTCATTAATACCCAATCATTGATTACAAAGATGACATTCTAATGATAATTGTACTACAACCTTCTTAATGCAGAAAAAAAATACAAGACTCAAAATGCATGTCCTAAGAATACATTAAAGACCCTAGTGCCCGCGAGACATCGTTCGGTCTTACCGCGGGCCTATATGCTAGTCCCCTTTGGAGTTTATCTAAATCCCTCATTACTTGCTTTACAAATATCATTGCTGAAGCGACAAATGTGGACTGGGTCATATCTTCGCATATCTGGCATTTCCGAGTGATATAATGAGCAATGTTGACAATTCTTTCTCTAACCATTCCTTTCTCTTGAAGTAACCTCCCTATTTGTTCGGCACGAGCGTCCAGAGTCTGTTGTCTTTTCTCTTGAAGCTGTTGCAGTTCCATTTCTAACCTGTCGATGGCCATATAGCAGTGTTCTCTTTCTATGTCAAACTCTTTTACTTGTTTGCTAGTTTTGACCTCGGCTGTGACAATCTTTTTCCTCAACCGGGAAACTTCAATATTATGTTCTTCTTTTACTTGTTGGATCATCTGAGCACTTTCTTCAGCATTTCTAGCCAATTGCTCCCGAACCCCGATTAATTCTTTTTCGGCTTTGTCTAGATCAAAATTGTAGTCGTTCACCGTTCGCCGCAAATTATCAATAGATTTTTCATTCCGGGCATGTCGAATAGGGGTTTCAGTTGTTGCTCTCATTTTCAGAATTTGAGCTTTTAATGCCTCATTTTCCTTAATCAGTTGTTCCTTTTCACCCTCATCGGCCGCTGCTTGTAAGCTACTTTCGAATTTGAGGTCTTGAACTTGCTTTTCTAACATACTGATTTTGGCTTGGTATTCGTTCTCCTTAGCCAACCAATCCCATTGCTCTTTTGACAGCTCAACAAATTCTTGAATGTGAGGTCTCTTCATTGGTCTTTCATGCTCATAATCTCTTCTGTACCATGCAGAATAACTAGGTGACACTTCACTTCTAACTCAATCCCTTACACAAGTATCTATTTTCAAACATTGGCACTCATTCCATATTTGTCGGACTTTTGCCTCAGGAAATTGCTCATCGGGACTAATATCTATCATTTGAATGTTGAGATCTCCATCTTTTAGCACTATTTGATATCTTCTGAGTTTCCATAATACTCGATACGGCACATAAGGTTGGATACTTTTGAGTCCCATTAAAAGAAAGTGCGATCCTTCTGCTGGCATGTATATGACTTCATTGATGGGTAGCCACCCGAATGCCCACTCTATTTGACTAGCATTAAGTGATCGGAAGTATGTGATCCAATCTTTAGACCCCTCTGGCAACTTGACTCCTTTTATCCTCGTGTAGAATTCTTCTATGCAAGTCTTTTCTGATGATCCATAACTCAGAAATTGAGGGCGATGGCATAAGTGCTCAATCATCCACACCTGTAACAGCAAATTACATCCCTCGAAAAAATCTTCTCCATCTTTACAAGCTGTGAGAGCACGAAAGATATCGGCCACTATCATCGGTGCCAAAGTACTATTGTCCTGTGTAAGGAGAGTACTGACAATCCTGGCAACTTTGATGTCGATGTTCCCGTCTTTCCTTGGAAATATTATCAGACCCAAAAAGGCTACCATAAAAGCAAAACGCCTATGTTCCTCCCATTTAGCCCGGTTTGCTTTACTGCAGAGTTTGTTCGTTGGGCTATTAAATCCTCCAACGTGACCATATCTACGGTATATGAAATTCATAGTGCAAAAACCCGTGGACCAAATCTTCATTGTCAACACTTCGTGCTATTTTCAAGGAATCCAGGAATCTGTGTGCGATGATGGCTCTTGAAGCAACCGGATATTTGTCTTTCAGAGGGACCTCAATTTTACTGATGTAATTAGCAATCTCTTCTAGTTTCGGAGTGAGCTCAAAGTCTGAAAAGTGGAGCACATTGTGTGCGGGATCCCAGCAGGTGACCAAGGCTAGAATAATGTCTCCCCGGGGTATGATATCTAGCAACCCAGTAAGACCTTTCAAATATTTCTTGACCTTATCTTGTCCATCTTGACCTAAGTCATTACACCAAAGTCGTAACTCCAAAGGGATCTTATTCATTAGTGAAAAGGGTTCATTTTGCATTGTGCTAATTGATAATAGGTGAATTTGACTATAATTATGCCCTAAATAATCACACTTTGTTGTTGAATTGATATTGTTTATGATGACAAAATGCTTTGATTAGTGTTTATTGGTGTGTTGTAGGTACACATGAACCATTGGATGCTAAATTAGCTATTTTGGAGTCACATGTTGATGAAAAGGCCAAGTGAAGAGTTGAAGTGAAGTGAGCTTGAAAAATTGAAGAAGAATCCGAAGTACTGTTCATCCGCGGTTCATTCGCGACCGCGGATGAACCACGAAGAATCAAGCTCTCTGAACTTTCCGGAAGAATCAGAACACTGCTTTGTTCGCGGTTCGCCCGCGACCGTGGACGAACCGCAGAAGGCGCCGCACAGTACATTCCTAGTTGTGTACAATTTAAGGTTTTTAGCCCTAAAACCTCTACATAAACTCCTAGTTCGCCCAATAGAGGCAAGTTGTGTATTTTTCACTACTTTTGCATGACAATTAGTAAGAGAGAACTCTCTCAACTCATTCCTTTATTTTATATCAAGTATTTATTTATGAATTCAATTATTATTCTTGTTTCTTTGAGCATGAGTAGCTAAATCCTTTTCTAAGGTTTTGATGGAACCTATTGGGTGATGAACTTATCATTTATGTGATTACAAATTGTTAGCTAGATTTCTATTTGTTCAACTTCATTCTTATTGTAGTTAATTGGTAGGATCCCCAATTAGCTGTGCCTTTTTAGTATGCATAACTTGGAAAAGAGTGCATATTTAGGTATATTGTTGAACAACTCCACACTTAGGTTATTGGAGGAATCTATAACTTTAGGCATAAAGACGGGGTTAGGAATAATGAAGTCTTGGGTGCAATCTTAAGTGGACTATTCAAATTAAAGCTAGCTAGGGTAGCTCGGGAGAGTGCACTAGTAAATTATTGTAATTGCTCGGGAGAGGGTTACGATACAAAGAGCGTTCATGATTGATAGAATATATTAACAATTTGTATGAGCATAACGATAAGGAATTCCATCAATAGGGGAAATCAATACCTTATTCTTTCTCCATATTATTTTATTCAACATTCAATTCTTTCTTTTAAGCCTTTTTAATTCTTGCAAAAGTAGATAGTCGAAACACTTACAAATATATACTCGAAATTTTGGGAACTTTATTCGGAAGTAATCTTGGGTTGTGAAAGTTGTAATTGGTAGGTTGATTCCCTGTGGGATCGATTCTGGACTTATTAGACCAGGTTATATTGACTACGATCATTGCTTGGACGTGAATCATTTTTGGCGTCGTTACCGGGGAATTAACGGAATTATCAATTGCCATTGACAGAACTTCAAGATTCTTGTGTAGTCAGGTTCTTTCTACACTTTACATTGAATATTTTGATGGTTGTTGATTTAGGTACTCAGGTGCATGCCTAGAAAATCTGCAAGGACTGGAGAACTAATTGAAGGACTCTCAGACCCCGAGCAAACTTTCCGGGCACGTAACAAGGCTATCAAACAAATTCAGCAATCTCAACAACCAATCAAACTAGACTTCGACATGGGTGACGTAAACGAACCAAACCAGCAAGCTGGGTTAAATATGTAAGAGGCGCAGGAGGTATATGAAGGTGCACTATATGACTGGGCACAACCCACAGCGGATAATTTGGCAACTGCCATAGTTGTGCCAGCAATTCAAGCTGAGTCTTTCTAGATTACTAACAACATGCTACACTTGTTGCAAAACAAGGGATTATTCTCTGGGTCTCAGGTTGAAGATCCACAGCAGCACCTGAAGAACTTTCTCTCGATATGTAAGACACAGAGGCAACCGAATGTGACTCCGGAAGCCATCAAATTATTACTCTTTCCGTTCTCAGTTAAAGGGGCTGCACAAGTATGGCTAAACTCAGTCCCCATAAACTCTATTACAACTTGGGCTGAGTTAGTCAAGCAATTCCACAAAAGTTTCATCCACCTAACAAGACAGCTCAACAATTGATGAAATTGTGAGCTTCAAGCAGAAACCAATGGAGACATTACATGAAACTTGGGGCAGATTCAAGGGTATGCTTGTTATGTGTCCTCACCATGGGATTCTCGAGCAGATGTTGGGTCAAAGGTTCTACATGGGGCTCTCAGATAGTATGAAGAATATTGTAGATGCTTCAGCATGTGGGGCTTTTCTGAGCAAGACTTGGAGAGAGGACAAAAATTTGGTAGACAAGATGACTCAAACTTCTAGGTGGATGACCAGGAATGCTCTTATCACTCCAGTGGTACACTCTGTATCTCTGAATCTGTCCAACACTCTAGAGGAGAACGTGGCAACTTTATTGACACAAATGAGCATCCTGACAAAGAAGGTGGAAGAATCAGGGGTTAAGCAGCAGGTTCTTATTGTAGACACTACCAATGGTGGTTTATGCACATCTTGCATTAGCCAACCCATAGGTAATCTATGGGCTGCAGACCAAGAACATCATCATCAACATGAAGACATGAATTATATGGCTAACTATGGAGGGCAGCGACAGGGTAACCAGAGTTGGGGTCAGCAGGCTCCACAGCAGTATAGGCCTCCTCAGCCACAATATAATGCAGCAGGTATGAGGCCAAAACACAACATGGCTCCATATCCTAGACCTCAAAATTTCAGCAATCAGCAGCAGAGATATCATCCACCTCCACCACAGCATGGGGGTAGACATGACGATGGGTTCGCAGAGTTGAAAGCTATGATACAGCAGGTAATTGGGTCAAATGCCAAAACCAATGAAAGAATAGATGCACATGATGCAACGATCAAGAATATGGAAGTACAGATGGGCCAAATTGCTATGTCACTTAACAATCGTCCTCAAGGGACATTGCCTGCAGATACACAAACAAACCCAAAAGACCAAGTCCCAAAGCAGCTGATGGCAGTGACTCTGAGAAGTGGTAGAGATCTTGATGCTGAGAAAGAAAGAGAGAAAATCAACACACAGGCTGAGACACTCACTCCAGTGCCCATTGAACTGGATGAGTCCACAGGGTTGACAGAAGTTACAGTCCAGCCAGTTGCTGAAAATAAAGAGGCGCAGTAGGGAACGGAGAAAGTAGCTGAACAAGTAGAGCAACAGGTTGAAGAGAAAGAAAAGTCCCAAGTCATTGGGAAGAAGAGGCCTCCACCACCATTCCCCCAAAGGTTGGGCAAGCACCAGAAAGAAGAGCAATACAAAAAGTTCTTTGATATGCTCAAGCAAATCCAGGTAAACATTCCCTTAATTGAAGCTTTAAAAGAAATGCCTGGGTATGCTAAGATGATGAAAGACTTGATGTCACAAAAATTTGATTTCCAAGACTTGGCCACCGTGACCCTTACCCAGACTTGTAGTGCAGTGGTCTCCAGACCCATTGCTGAGAAGCTATCTGATCCAGGTAGCTTCACCATCCCATGCACTATAGGAAATTATGCCTTTGCAAAGGCATTGTGTGATTTGGGGGCGAGTATTAATCTCATGCCCTTGGTTATTTATAAGAGGCTAGGTATTGGGAGAGCCAGGCCTACCTCTATGTTATTACAGCTTACTGACAGGACGGTTAAACGTCCATTTGGTATTTTAGATGATGTGCTTATCCAGGTAGGGAAGTTCATTTTTCCCGCCGATTTTGTGATTCTTGATTGCAAGGTGAACGAGGAAATTCCTATATTCCTAGGAAGACCATTCCTAGCCACCGGGAGAGCTCTAATTGATTGTGAAACTGGGGAACTCAAGATGAGTTTGAATGATGAGGAGATCATATTCAATGTGGAAAAATCCATGAGGTGCCCTAGTGAGTTCGCGAATTGCTCTCTTATAGATGCGGTTGATGTGATAGTGGAAACCGACGATGCAAAGTTGACCATTGAAGATCCACTTCAAGCATGGCTGATGAACTTGGAAGAGGTAAATGGTAAAAGTTTAGCATAATGGGTACTATCTCTGGAAGGCAAAGGGTTTTGGGAGAGAGAGCTTGAATTCGAGCCTCTACACTTAGAGAAAAGAGAGACCTCTCCTGCAAAACCATCCATAGAAGAGCCACCAAAGCTTGAGCTTAAACCACTACCATCTCATCTCAGGTATGAATTTATAGGTCCTAACTCCACTTTACCTGTTATTATCTCACCTGGTTTGTTAGATGTGCAGGCTCAAAAGCTTATACAGGTACTAAAAAAATGCAAGACTGCCATTGGGTGGACCATGGCAGACATAAAAGGGATCAGCCCCGCATATTGCATGCATAAAATTATCCTGGAAGAGGGACACAAACCTTCCAGGGAACATCAAAGAAGGCTAAACCCAAACATGAAAGAAGTGGTGAAGAAAGAGGTAATAAAGTGGCTAGACGCGGGAATCATTTTCCTAATCTCTGATAGCAGCTGGGTTAGCCCAGTTCAATGTGTGCAAAAGAAAGGTGGCATGACGGTGGTGAAAAACGAGAATAATGAGTTGATCTCAACCAAAACCATCACCGGGTGGAGAATATGCATGGACTACAGGAAGCAGAATCTAGCCACCTGCAAAGACCACTTTCCACTTCCCTTCATTGATCAGATGCTTGACAGGTTGGCAGGGAGGTCGCACTTCTGCTTTCTGGATGGATACTCAGGGTACAATAAAATCTCCATAGCCCCCGAGGATAGAGAGAAGACATCCTTCACATGCCCATATGGCATTTTTGCCTTCAAGAGGATGCCATTCGGACTATGCAATGCACCTGCCACATTCCAAAGATGCATGATGGCCATTTTCACCGACATGGTGGAAGACATTATGGAGGTGTTCGTGGATGATTTCTCAGTGGTAGGGAATTCATTCGATGAATGCCTTGTCAATCTGACAAGAGTGCTGAAACGGTGCATGGAGACAAATTTAGTGCTAAATTGGGAGAAGTGCCATTTCATGGTACAAGAAGGTATAGTATTGGAGCACCGGGTTTCAAGCAAGGACATTGAGGTAGACCAAGCCAAAGTTGATGTCATTGCAAAACTTCCTCTACCAACATCCGTCAAGGCCATAATAAGCTTTCTTGGACACGCCGGTTTTTACCGGAGGTTCATCAAAGACTTCTCTAAAATATCAAACCCTCTCTGTAAGTTACTTGAAAAAGATCACCCCTTTGTTTTTTATGATGAATGCAGGATTGCTTTTGAGGAACTGAAGAAGAGGTTGGTCACAATACCCATCATCATTGCCCCCGACTGGGAGCAATCTTTTGAGCTAATGTGCGATGCAAGTGACTATGCAGTGGGGGCAGTTCTGGGCCAAAGGAAAGACAAGCTGATGCATCCAATATACTATGCAAGTAGGACCTTGAGTGGAGCACATCTAAACTACACAGTGATAGAAAAGGAGATGCTTGCGGTCGTGTTCGCATTTGACAAATTCCGGTCCTATCTCATAGGATCCAAGGTAATTGTATACACTGACCATGCAACTTTAAGATACTTAATTGATGAAAAGGACTCTAAGCTGTGCCTAATTCATTGGGTGCTACTTCTCCAAGAGTTCGACCTTGAAATTCGTGATAGAAAAGGCACTGAAAATCAAGTCGCTGATCATTTTTCACGACTTGAAGGAGCTGAAATTGTCAAAGAGAGTGGGGAAATTCTGGAAACCTTTCCAGACGAGCAGCTGCTCACCACCACTCTCCTTGAAGCTCTATGGTATGCAGATTATGCAAATTACCTGGCCAACGTTCATTGTTCCTCATGACCTCTCATCGGTCCAGAGGAAAAGATTCTTTGGTGAAAGCCAACTTTATTATTGGGATGAACCCTATTTGTTTAGGATATGTCTCGATAACATGATCTGGAGATGCGTCCCCGAGATAGAACAATCTTCTGTTTTGCAGGCATGTCATGCTTCAGCATACGGTGGTCACTTTGGAGGAGTGCGTACAGCCGCCAAAATACTTGAGGCCGGTTTCTATTAGCCAACGGTGTTTAAAGATGCACACTTGTGGGTGAAGGGTTGCAACGAATGTCAACGCACCGGGAACATCTCCCGGCATCATGAAATGCCAATGAACCCAATCCAGCAAGTAGAAGTGTTCGATGTCTGGGGAATAGACTTCATGGGGCCATTTATCAGTTCATACAACAATGAGTACATATTTGTTGCGGTAGACTACGTGTCCAAATGAGTGGAAGCTGTAGCATTACCCACCAATGATGCTAAGGTGGTGGTGGGATTTCTGAAGAAGAACATTTTCACCCGTTTCGGGACTCCAAGGGCTATCATCAGTGACGGGGGCAAACACTTTTGCAACCGGGCGTTTGAAAAATTATTGGCCAAGTATGATGTGAAAAACCGAGTGGCCAGCCCGCAGACCAGCGGGCAAGTTGAGGTCTCCAACAGGGAGATAAAGAGTGTATTAACTAAAACAGTGAACGCCACAAGGACCGACTGGTCCAGGAAGCTTGATGACGCATTATGGGCTTATAGGACAGCGTTCAAGACACAAATCGACATGTCACCATACAAATTGGTGTTTGAGAAAGCGTGTCACCTACCTGTGGAACTAGAGCACAAAGCATGGTGGGCATTGAAGCAATTGAATCTCGATTGGGATAAAGCGGGGAAATATAGAATGACCGGGTTGCATGAATTGGAAGAATTCCGGTATCTGGCCTTTGAAAGCACTAGACTATATAAAGAGCGGATAAAGCAGATTCACGATCAGAATATCATTGAACGGAACTTCAAAATCGGGGACAAGGTACTGTTATACAATTCGAGATTACGGTTGTTCCCGGGCAAATTGCAATCAAGGTGGTCAGGACCATTTCGGGTAATTGAGGCATTTGATTCAGGCGCTGTGGAAATTCAGACCATTGATGGTTCACACACATTCAAGGTAAATGGACATCGGTTGAAACCTTATGTCGGCATGGATGACATCGAGGACAAAGTGGAACTACGGTTAGATGAACCTCAAAGGTCTAGCGAGCCTTAAAATGCGCTAAGACGAGTCGTGCCGCGACGTTAAATCAGGCGCTACGTGGGAGGTAACCCATGAACGTGTTGTAAGTATTCTCATTATAGTTAGTCTATATAAAGGAAAAAAAAATTCTGACCAGCAAATTTTTTTTTTCCAGAGAGGGCCTCAGTTCGCGGTTCATCCGCGACCGCCGATGAATTGCGAAAAATTGACCTCTCTGAAGTTTGACTGTTCGCGGTTCGTCCGCAACCACGAACGACCGCGGTCAGCTCCGCGGTCGGCAGAAAAATATTTTTTTTATTTTTATTTTTCTTTCCCCCTTCTTTAATAACCCAAAAACTCTAAACCCCCCTATTTCCCCCACAACAGCCGCCTCTCATCCCTCCCAACCTCCTCTCTCTCTCTAAATTCTCTCCTCCTTCTCTCTACAATCTCTCCCCCTTTCTTCTCCAAATCACTCCCCCTCTTCAATCCTTCTCCTATACTACTCTCAATAGTAAGTCTTCTTCTTCTTGTTCTTTTTATTTCTTTCTTTTTAGTTCTTTAATTTTTATTATTAATTTGGTAGACTTAATTAATTACTTGTAGTTTAACTTGTATAATATGTAGTATATATTGCTAGTTGAGTAGATTCCATATATATTACTTGGTTTTTGTAGTAGAATGTTATATGATTTTTTTTAAAAGAACCTTGTGATATGGATGGAATTATGGTAGAGATTGTGTTGTTGGGTGTTGTTTTGGAGACCCAAAAGTGTTAGTGATTATAATTGTTGGTTGGTCGGCCAAGTTGGGCAAATTGTTGTAGTAATTGATTAATGAATTTTTAGGGAAAATAATGCTTAAATAGTGAGTTGCTTGTTATTGTATATTATTGGAGATGGTTTAGGGTAATTGGGTCATGTTAGATTGCCAAAATAAATAAGTGTGGGGTGCTTGAATATGGATTGGTGAAATTGTTAGATAAGTGATTAAGTATAGGAATTATGGGATGATTGCACTAAAGAGACAATTGTGGTATTCCACGGATGGCGAAGTCTGAGTAGCCAACCGATGTTCTAACATTATGCAAATTTTTGTTTGTCCCTTTTGTGCAGGATCATGGTCCCCAAAAGATCAAGACAGGGTGTTAGATCTTCTAGGAAACCTACATAAGACAAGTCAAGGTTCGCCAGCGAGGAGGCGGAAGGTTATTTCCATGCCAAGGCGGCTAAATCCTGGCTCCAGGAAGTTGAAGTTGACAGGTTGGCCCTGCGGTCTGAAAAGCCAGAAATATATGACGAAATTCGCCGCCGCGAAATGGAGTTCCTATTTGACGCACCTCCCCTAGTGAACAAGATGCTTGTTAGGGAGTTTTATTCCAATGCTCCCTACGATTTGGCAAGGGAGGTATTCATCAGAGGTAAGTACGTCTATGCCCATGCTCATTCTATTAGACATGCACTTAGACTGCCGAATCATACTAGTGACGTGGACTACTACCACGATAGACCGGGTGTCACCTGGGACATGATAATTGAGGCCTTATGTGTAGATGGCATCCCTGTTTAGATACGAAATAAAACACTCCATTCTAACTGTTTTACACATACTGCTAAATGCTGGTTTTCTATCATATGTAACCGGCTTTTGCCCTCCAGCAACACCACGTATGTCAATTTTAATAGGGCACTTCTAACATGGTGTTTTGTAATACAACGGGACATGGACATCGCCCGCTTAATTAGTGACGAGATGCTGCTGAGGGGTTCCCTCAAATCCAAGGGTTTTTACTACCCATCTCTCGTCACTACTTTGTGTCTCGGCCATCATACCCCGGTCCTGGCCGCGAATGGTGATCTCCCACCAAAAGCTCCATTTAGAGCTTCACAAATCTGGGCCGGCAGAGACAATGACCCAATCAACTTGGATGCTAAGGTTGACCCTGTGCCAGTTGCCCGGGCCAGGCACTCCACCGACTCAGCCGGACTTTCCAGGCATGCTCACCGTGGAGCGAGTATGTCTATGTCCGAATCTACCCGACCAATGCTTAGGTCCATGGAGGAGGAGATTGCTGATCTGCGCACCTCCGTAGATGGCTTGCACACGCGCTTAGATGCGATGTCACAGAGGCAAGCTCGGTTAGAAAGCAGGTTCATGGCATGGTTCCGAGCACTTGGTCGAGCATGTCACGTCGACCCATCCACCGTCTCTGACTGAGTCTCAGGTAAGTTTTCTCACCCCTCTTGAGCTATATTTTTCTTGATGTCATGAGGACATGACATGATTTTAAGTGTGGGGTGGGTGACTTATCTTGTATATGTTGTATATATTAGTTGTAGTTGTTAATACAAATAGCTGGCTTGGCCCGATGATGGACACTTGGCGACGGGTTTCGTAAGGGTCCAAGTCGGAATAAAAAAATACAAAAAAAACCAGAAAATTTGAAAATCCAAAAATATGAGTAGAGGACTCTTCCTGATGACGGACTATTTAGGACAAGTACTCTTGAGGGAAACAGTCCATGTAGGAATTTTCTTTTTTTTTATTTTTCTTTTTCTAGGTAGTGTATCACCTCCCCCTTGGTTTTTCTTTTGACCACGGTTCTTTTTCAAGGGTTTTTATTGAACCGGGTTAGGTAGATTTTTCTTTTCTTAGGATTAGAGGATAAAGGGTAACGTGTAACCCCAAGTATGCACATTAGCAAAGCTTAATTGAACCTAAGAATGTATTTTCTAAACTTGATTGTAGAATCTAAATATGCCTTAAATTTGCACAATAATGCTTGCTTGAACATCGATAGGACTTTGTAGATGTACCGGATTCCAAATGAGTTGCATGCTATGTGTGTGTGAGGTTTTACTTACATTGTATGCTTTACATGATGCCTAGAACTTGCCCTGTGTGTTTGCAAAGCGAAATAGAAGTTGTTTGGTTGTAGAAAGGATAGAGGCATTTCTTTGTGTAACCTCATAAACCAATAGACATGAATTCACCCGTACATAATATCCTAGTTAACCCCTTTGAGCTTAAAGCCTATTCTTTGATAACCCTTGAATGTTCTTCAAATTATTATATCGTTATACTTTACCTCCTAGAAGCATTTGTATTGTAATGAATATGCAAAAGTCTAAGTGTGGGGTGAAGGGAAATTGAAAAAGGGAATATTAAGAACGAATGGTAGAAAATAGTGAACTGGCCAAAATAATGTAAATGTGTTGCAAAGCAATGAGAAACAAAAAGAGAAAATTTTGAGAAAAAGAGCTATATCAATGTATATATGAAAATTAGAAAGCCCAGTTACACCAACAAAAGAAAAGTGGGGATTAAAGGTAAATAAAAGTGAATGAATGTTTAGGGGAGACATAAGGAAGAAAACGAAAAGGGAAGTTGTGAAAAGGAAAAGAAAAGTGCTTAGGGAGGTTAGTCACTATAACCAAAAGTATCCTACCCGTCCCGTAGCCAACATTACAACCCTTAAAGACCTCTTGATCTATGATTGAATAACTCGATTAGTGGAGTATTACACTAGGGGCAAGCCTATGGTGTGTACTGTATGCATATGAATGTTCTTTGTTGAGAGTGAGTGAATTTTTCCGATATATATAAGTTCCATGTTCCAAATTGTTTATGAGTGGGAACTTCTCTCAATAAATTGTGTGAGGGCATGAAACTCAAGAGGAAAACGGTAAATTTGCAAGTTTTTGATAATAACTAGAGTAAGCAATAATGTGTTGGTATGAGAGTTTACGGTTAAGTAAAGATTGTGCATATCTTAGGTTAGTCATGAATTAGCTTTTATGACATAATTTGGGGGAGACATAAATAAAATTGGCCTAAAGTGTGATTAAAGTTGCTCGAGGACGAGCAAAGGTTTAAGTGTGGGGTATTGATAATAGGTTAATTTGACTATAATTATGCCCTAAATAATCACACTTTGTTGTTGAATTGATATTGTTTATGATGACAAAATGCTTTGATTAGTGTTTATTGGTGTGTTGTAGGTACACATGAACCATTGGATGCTAAAAGAGCTATTTTGGAGTCACATGTTGATGAAAAGGCCAAGTGAAGAGTTGAAGTGAAGTGAGCTTGAAAAATTGAAGAAGAATCCGAAGTACTGTTCATCCGCGGTTCACTCGCGACCGCGGATGAACTGCGAAGAATCAAGCTCTCTGAACTTTTCGGAAGAATCGGACACTGCTTTGTTCGCAGTTCACCCGCGGTCTACGCGGAAGGCGCCACACAGTACTTTCCTAGTTGTGTACAAATTAAGTACTTGCCCAATAGAGGCAAGTTGTGTATTTTTCACTACTTTTGCAAGACAATTAGTAAGAGAGAACTCTCTCAACTCATTCCTTTATTTTATATCAAGTATTTATTTATGAATTCAATTATTATTCTTGTTTCTTTGAGCATGAGTAGCTAAATCCTTTTCTAAGGTTTTTATGGAACATATTGGGTGATGAATTTATCGTTTGTGTGATAACAAATTGTTAGCTAGATTTCTATTTATCAACTTCATTCTTATTGTAGTTAATTGGTACGATCCCCAATTAGCTGTGCCTATTTAGTGTGCATAACTTGGAAAGTATGCATATTTAGGTATATTGTTGAACAACACCACACCTAGGTTATTGGAGGATTCTATAACTTTAGGCGTAAAGACGGGGTTAGGAATAACGAAGTCTTGGGTGCAATCTTAAGTGAACTATTCAAATTAAAGCTAGCTAGGGTAGCTCGGGAGAGTGCACTAGTAAATTATTGTAATTGCTTGGGAGAGGGTTACGATACAAATGGCGTTCATGATTGATAGAATATATTAACAATTTGTATGAGCATAACGATAAGGGATTCCATCAATAGGGAAATCAATACCTTAGTCTTTCTCCATATTATTATTATTATTATTTTTTTTTTTTAAACTAGGCATTGTGCCTAGGGATTTTCATATATATAAAGAAAGAAGTACATCAAGGGTGGAGGAGGGTATCGTCCTGGCCTCCACCAATACAAACGTATGCACTTAGTTAGGAAATTAACCAAATGACATAATACTAGGTGATGAAATAAGACTAACACTGTGGTCCATGTGTTTGCTATCCAAAACCTGGATATTACATTACATGCAAATAGAGGTGCTAATCCATTATGAATTATGGGGAAGCTATCTAGTCTAACTGTTTGTACAAAGATACACAAAAGGTTATGTATATTCTTCAAGTACAATGGGAAGCTATGGCTAGTGACTCACAAACATTCAATTCTTTCTTTTAAGCCTTTTTAATTCTTGCAAAAGTAGTTAGTCGAAACACTCACAAACATATACTCGAAATTTTGGGAACTTTATTCGGAAGTATTCTTGGGTTGTGAAAATTTTAATTGGTAGGTTAATTCCCTGTGGGATCAACTCTGGACTTATTAGACCAGGTTATATTGACTACGACCGTTGCTTCGACGTGAATCACTCATCCTGCACATTTATTAAAGGCGATTTAACCACATATTATTTTACCTAAAAGATAAAAATATTTTTTCAAAGGAAAATTTCTTTTCATCATTTCTTTCAAAAAGTCCCTATTTGCGAGTACGGCCTTTCAACACTTCTTCCGAAGATTTTATGGCTGTATTTATTATTTAGGGAAAGTGACTCAAAAGTGGCCATTTTTGCACAAATAACCTTCCGGCGTCCTTTCGGAACATTGGGCTATTTTGAAAAATAGCATCACTTTAATTTATTAATATTTTTGATTATTTTTGAAAAGGGATGGTTAGACGCGTCAAGGGTTGCCTACGTATCTCGTCTAGTGGTGATGTCACGACCCACCTCGGTTGTGATGGCGTCCAACACATTGCTAGGCAAGCCCGACCATGTTATCCATTTTACCAGCCAATTAATAATTAATACTGGTCAATTAACATTAACAGCCTATTTTCATATCAAAACATTAAGCGCAGAAATAGAAACAAGCAATATACAGCCCAACCAATCGTGGTGTCACAAGTCTGAGCCTCTACAGATGAAATATTCTACACAAATCATGTCTAAGCAGAATAGAAATGACAAAATGATAAGGAGGATGAGATCAGGTCCTGCGGACGCCGGCAGCTACCTCGAGGTCTCCTCGAAATAGTAGTAATGAAGTAGTTGCGATAGCTCAACTGCCCTCCTGAACCTGTGGATCTGCACAAAAAGTGCAGGGGAGTGGGGTGAGTATATTTCAACTCAGTGAGTAATAATAATAAATAACAACTGAAAATAAGAACACATGTACTATCACTAAACAGTTCTAAGGGTAACCTCACAGGTAAGTCATCTCTACAGTGAATAATCCCATTTCCAGTCCACATCTGTCTCACAACGGTCCCACACTGACCTAGTCCTCACTCATACTACTGCGGCGTGCAGCCCGATCCTATATGTATATATATATATATATATATATATATATATATAATGTTGCAGCGTGCAGCCCGCTCCAATATATATAAGCTACAGCGTGCAGCCCGATCCATTTAACGTCGACGGCGCTCACTGGGGTGTATACAGACTTCAGATGGGCTCCTTCAGCCCAAGCGCTATGATACTGCGGCGTGTAGTCCGATCCATATATATATCACTGCGGCGTGCAATCCAATCCAATATATCTAGATGTACTGCTGTGGCGCGTAGTCCGATCCAATAATATATAACTGCTCTCACTAAGGGTGTGTGCAGACTCCGAAAGGGCTCCTACAACCCAAGCACTATGATACTGTGGCATGCAGTCCAATCCACATATATATATCACTTCGGCGTGCAGTCCGATCCAATATATTTAGATATACAGCTGTGGCACGCATTCCGATAAAATAATATATAACTGCGCTCACTAGGGGTGTGTGCAGACTCCGAAGGGGCTCCTACAGCCCAATTACACAGTTATAAGCTCAATCGCAGTCATGATACACAATAACTATCAATTTGGAAAAACCAAGTCCAAATCCCCAGTCATAATACCACCACGCTCGTCACATGACACATATTTCATCTCTGCAGCACTGTATAATGCAAGTACGAGGTTTCAAACCCTCAGTACATCATTTACTACCACCACTCACCTCGAACCGGTAGAAGTCCTTGCTCGCTTTGCACTTGCCTCGCAAATCAATCTCCTCGGATGCCAAATCTGATCAAAATCAATAAGAATACATCAATATATGCTAATTATACATAAGCCAATCAAAATTTACATTTTTGGAATCCTTATCTCAACACGAGTCCATACATATAAAGTTTATCAAAATCAGACTCCGTTTGCACATTCAAATCGCTGATTTACCATAACCTAGGCTTAGGGCAAAAATCACCCATTAATCCTCCCATTTACAGTGAAATAATTGAAGATTCTAAGATAAAATCGCGTATTTAGACCAAAGAACTTACCTCCAATGTTTACCCGGTGTAATCCCCTTCAAATCCCGTCACTTTGCTCTCTAAGAACTCAAAAATGGAGGAAATGTGTAATGTGTTCCCGGATGAAATGTCTTGTTAAAACCCTTCTGCCAGGCGTCATTACCCTATGCGATCACAGCCTTTGGCACACTATCGCAATGTGCAAATTTTGGCAGGCTTAATTTCCTTCTACGCGATCGCGTGGACTCAGCCGCGATCGCATGAATAGCTAAACAATTCTACGCGATCGCGACACTTACACCGCGATCGCACTGCTTCCAGATCCAACCTTACACGATCGCATCCAGAACCTCGCCATTCCGAAGAGTAAAAGACCTTCAGCCTTCCGATGCTCTATGCGATCACGTGGCCATCTCTGCGATCGCGATGAGTTAATTACCTTCAATTTTATAGCAGCAAATCAGCTACGCTATTTAACACAAAATGGTCCATCTGGACCCCCGGATTCATCCCGAGGCCCCCGGGACCCCAACGAAAACCACCAACCTACTCCAAAACACGATACAAACTTGTTCCAATCATAAAAACACACCCTTAAACACGGAAATCATCGAATCAAAGCGAATTCAAGCCTAAGTTTCATCTAAAACTTCCGAAACCAACATCCAATCAAAAACCCAACCGAACGATGTCCGAATGACCTGAAAATTTGCAGGCATATCCAAAATCACCTAACGGAACTACTGCAACTGACGAAATTCCATTCCGACTCCCTGATCAAAATCTCACCTACCATTCAGATTTCGCCAAAATTCAACCTTAGCCAATTTAAGCCTAAAACTACACTGGACCTCCAAATTCACTTCCAATCGCTCTCCTAAGCCACAAATGACCTCCCGGAGCTGACTGAATCATCATAATTCAATTTCGAGCTCTCTAACTCACAAGTCAACATCCGATTGACTTTTCCCAACTATGCCTTCTCCTAAGAGACTATTTGTCTCATTTCCAACCAAACTCGAACCGAATTGACTCAAACTCACCAAATACACATATTGAAACATGAACAAGCATATAATGGAGAATACAGGGTGATAACTCACATGATGATGGGCCTGGTCCTCACATTCTCCCCAACTTAAGAAAATGCTCGTCCTCGAGCGAGTCAAGAAACATACCTGGAGACTCAAATAAGTGAGGGTATCTGCTCCGCATCTCCTGCTCGATCTCCCAAGTAGCCTTCTCCACGGGCCGGCCTCTCTACTGCACCTTGACTGAAGTAATGTCCTTGGACCTCAACTGTCGAACCTATCTACCCAGAATAGCCACTATCTCCACATCATAAGATAGATCACCATCGAGCTGAATCGTACTGAAGTCCTACACATGAGATGGATCCCGACATACTTCCGGAGCATAGACACATGGAATACTAGATGAACACTGGACAAACTGGGTGGCAAGGCCAATTCATATGGCACCTCCCCAATCCTCCTAAGTATCTCAAAAGGACCAATGTACCTAGGACTCAATTTTCCCTTCTTCCCAAACCGCATGACACCCTTCATGGGTGAAACCTTTAGCAATACTCTATCAACAACCATGAAAGACAACTCTCGAACCCTACGGTCCACATAACTCTTGTAGCGTGACTGTGCTGTGCGAAGCCTCTCTTGAATCAACTTCACTCTATCCAAAGCATCCTGAACTAACTCAGTTCCTATCAATCTTTCCTCACCGGGCTCAAACCATCCCACGGGAGATCTACATCGTCTGCCATACAACGCCTCGTACGGGGCCATCTGAATACTTGACTGATAACTGTTGTTGTAGGCAAACTCAGCAAGTGGTAATAGCTCATCCCATGAACCTCCAAAATCAATCACACATGCACGCAGCATATCCTCCAGGATCTGAATAGTGTGCTCAGACTGTTCGTCTATCTCAGGATGAAATGCGGTGCTCAACTCAGCCCGCGTACCCAGCTCCCACTGAAATGCTCTCCAGAATTGAGAAGTGAACTGAGTGCCTCTATCAGATATGATAGACACTCGGACCCCATGCAACCTGACAATCTCCCGGAAAAAGATCACTGCTAACCGCTTCGATAAGTAAGTAGTACATACTGGAATGAAATGTGTGGATTTGGTCAGCCGATCAACAATCACCCACACTGAATCGAACTTCCTCGAATTCCGAGGGAGCCCAGTCACAAAATCCATGTTAATACTCTCCCATTTCCACTCAGGAATAACTATACGCTGAAGAAGACCGCCCGGTCTCTGGTGCTCATGCTTGACCTGCTGGCAGTTGAGGCATCTGGCTACATGACTAACAATATCCATCTTCATCTTCCTCCACCAATAATGCTATCTCAAGTCCTGGAACATCTTTGCGGCACTCGGGTGAATAGAGTACCGCGAGCAATGAGCCTCCACTAATATAAACTCTCGAAGGCCATCTACATTGGGTACACAGATACGACCCTGCATCCTCAGAACACCATCACTATCAATAGTCACATCTCTAGCATCATCGTGCAGAACTCTGTCCTTAAGGACAAGAAAATGTGGATCATCATATTGACGATCTCTGATGCGATCACATAAAGAAGATCGAGATACCATACAAGCCAATACTCGGCTCGGCTCAGAAACGTCCAACCTCACTAACCGATTAGCCAAAGCATGAACATCATATGCAAAGGGCCTCTCCTAAACTGGAATATAAGCTAAGATGTTCATACTGACCGCCTTTCGGCTCAAAGCATCGGCCACAACATTGGCCTTCCCCGGATGATATAATATAGTGATGTCATAGTCCTTAAGCACCTCCAGCCACCTCCACTTTCTCAAATTAAGGTCCTTCTGTTTGAACAGATGCTGAAAACTGCGATGATCGGTATACACATCACAAGAGACACCGTGCAGGTAATGTCTCCGAATCTTCAGAGCATGAACTATGGATGCTAGCTCCAAATCATGTATAGGGTAGTTCTTCTCATGGGACTTCAACTGGCGAGAAGCATAAGCAATGACCCTACCCTCCTGCATCAATACACAACTAATGCCAACTCCTGAGGCATCACAATACACAGTATAAGAATCTGAAGCTGACGGCAGTATCAAGACCGGTGTTGTGGTCAATGCTGTCTTGAGCTTCTGAAAGCTCTCCTCACACTCCTCGGACCACACGAAGGGAGCACCCTTCTGAGTCAATCTAGTCAAGGGTGAAGCAATGGAAGAGAATCCCTGAATAAATCAGCGCTAATAACCTGCCAATCCCAAGAAGACTACGAATCTCAGTAACTGAGGTCGGCCTGGGCCAAATCTGCACTGCCTCTATCTTCTTCAGATCCACCTAAATACCATCACTGAACACCACGTGTCCTAAGAATTCCACGGACTCGAGCCAGAACTCAGACTTGGAGAACTTGGTGTACAACTTCTCCTCCCGCAACCTCTATAATACAACTCTAAGATGCTGGGAATGCTCCTCCTGGCTACGTGAGTACACCAGGATATCATCTATGAACAAGATCACGAAAGAGTCTAAATATGGCCGAAATACACTATTCATCAGATGCATGAACGCGACCGGGGCATTGGTCAGCCCAAAAGACATCACAAGAAACTCATAGTGCCCATACCTCATCCTGCAGGCTATTTTCATAATATCAGACTCTATAATCTTCAGCTAGTGGTATCCTGAACGAAGATCAATCTTCGAGAATACCCTAGCTCCTTGGAGCTGATAAAATAAATCATCAATGCGAGGTAGAGGATACTTGTTCTTCACAGTTACCCTGTTTAGTTGCCTATAGTCAATACACATCCTCATTGAGCTATCTTTCTTCTTAACAAACAAGACCGGTGCACCCCACAGTGACACACTCGGCCAAATAAACCCATTATCTAGGAGTTCCTAGAGCTGCTCCTTCAATTCTTTCAGCTTAGCTGGTGCCATACGATATGGGGGAATAGAAATAGGATGAGTGCCTGGCAACAAATCGATCCCATAATCAATGTCCCTGTCCGGAGGCATGCCCGGCAGGTCTGAGGGAAATACATACAGAAAGTCCCACACAATGGGAACAAAATCAATACTGGGAGTCTCAGCTCCGGCCTCCCGCCCAAATGCCAAATAAGAAAGACATCCTTTCCCAACCATTCGTTAGGCCTTGATGAAATATATTACTCTGCTGGGTACATAATCAGTCATGCCTCGCCACTCGATCCTCTGAATGCCCAGCATAACCAAAGTGACTCTTTTGGCATGACAGTCAAGAATAGCATGACATAGAGATAACCAGTACATGCCCAATATAACATCAAAATCAATCATGCTGAGAAGCATTAGGTCCACTCGGGTCTCCAGACCCCCAATAGTGACTAGACAGGATCAATATACATGGTCCACAACAATGGTATCACCTACCAGGGTAGATACATGCACGGACAACGCAAGACACCCTCGGGTCGTGCCCAAATAAGGAGAAAAATATGTAGATACATAAGAATAAGTAGAACCAGGATCGAACAATAGTGAGGCATCTCTGTGGCAGACTGAAATGATGCCTGTAATGACAGTATCGGAAGCAACTGTGTCAAATCAGCCCTAAAGAGCATAACATCTAGCTTGACCGCCTGATCGGCCTCCCCCTCGAGGGCGACCCCTAGCTGCTTGACCCTCACCCCTAGCTGACGGGGCGGGTGCTAAAGTAGAAGGACCAGATGATGAGGGTTGCCCCCTCTGCTGATATGGCCTGGGAACAAAACGGGGACACTCTCTGCGGATGTGCCCAAACTTTCTGCACTTTTAGAAACTCCCAGGTGCTGGGGGCTGGGACTGATGAGGACCCCTAGCACCGGAGTGTCCAGCTGATGAACTAGGTCGAGAAGAGCCCTAGACAGATGAGGCCTGTGAAGAACTCTATGCTGGCATAACGCTGAGAGATGGCTGGCTCTGGTGCGAACCCTGATAACCACGGCCAAAAGATGACCCACGATGATCTGAGCGGGCCGGCTGTGATGACCTGAAAGAGCGACCTCGGCTCTGCTGACCCTGGCCTCTAGTCTGAGTGCCACTAGAACTAGCTGATCCTCGAGGCCTCTTGGTCTCCCTCTCCTCTCGCTCCCTGCGACAATCTGTCTCTATGTTGCAAGCGATATCCACAACATCCTTATAAGTATGGCTCAAAACCTTTTCTCGGGTCAACAGAATACATATATGATAAATAAGGCCATCAATAAAACGTCCAATCCTCTCCTGGTCAATAGGAACCAACCACAGTGCATATCTGGATAACTCTGTGAATCTAATCTCATACTCCGATACTGACATGTCTCCCTAGCGAAGCCCCTCAAAGTGTCTACGCATCTCCTCTCTTTGGGATCGAGGCACCCACTTCTCCAAGAACATAGTGGAGAATTCTCGCCATGATAATGGTGCTGCTCCTGCCGGTCTACAGCGCTCATAAGCCTCCCACCAAGCGAAGGCTGGTCCTTGGAACTAGAAGGTAGTAATGGATACACCGTTGGACTCCAAGATCCCTGTCGTACGGAGCATCCGACAACACTTGTCCAGAAAACCTTGGGCGTACTTGCCCGGAGCACCACTGAAAATAGGAGGTGATAATCTACTGAACCTCTCAAGATGACGCTGCTCATCGTCGGTCATAGCTGGGACCCTATCCCCTGAACCCGAACAACTGGCTGTACTAGGACCATTGGCTGAACTTGAGGACCCTCAGGTGTCTGCAGGCCCTGCACTGCTGGCTCTAGAGTGCGTACTGCGGGGGTCCGATGACCACCCCTGGTCCCTGATATAGATGCTGCGATGGAAGCTGAAACTTCCTGTGCCAGGCCAGTGGAAACCGCTAATATCTGAGCTAGGGTCTCCTGTAGACCCGGAATAACAATGGGCACAGCTGGTGCCTGAACTGGTGCTGCTGGAACCTTAGCAAATGGAAGCTATGGGTCAACTGGCACTTCCTCAGCTGCCTTACCCCTACCACGACCACAACCGCGTCCACGGCCTCTAGCAGGTGGCAATGGTGGTCGTCCACCTCGTCTGGAAGCTCGAGTTCTCGCCATCTGCGAGAGAATAGAATATCAAAGTTCAGTTTCGGATCAACATCATCGCACGATAAGAATTTCAAGAATTGAAACTTTCCCAAAAGGTTTGCAGCCTCCCGAGGATAAGTACATGCGTCCCCGTACCGATCCACGAGACTATACTAAACCGGCTCATGACTCGCAAGACCTGTTAACCTAGGCTCTGATACTAACTTGTTACGACCCAACCCCAGTCGTGATGGCGCCCAACACATTGCTTGGCAAGACCGACCATGTTATCCATTTTACCAGCCAATTATTAATTAATACTGGTCAATTAACATTAACAGCCTGTTTTCATATCAAAACATTAAGCGCAGAAATAGAAACAAGCAAAATACAGCCCAACCAATCGTAGTGCCATAAGTTTGAGCCATTACAGATGAAATATTCCACACAAATCATGTCTAGGAAGAATAGAAACGACAAAATGATAAGGAGGAAGAGATTAGGTCCTGCGGACGCCGACAACTACCTCGAAGTCTCCTCGGAATAGTAGTAATGAAGCAGCTGCGATAGCTCAAGTGCCCTCCTGAACCTGTGGATCTGCACAAAAAGTGCCGGGGAGTGGGGTGAGTATATTTTAACTCAGTGAGTAGTAATAATAAATAACAGCTAAAAGTAAGAACACCTATACTATCACTAAACAGTTCTAAGGGTAACCTCACAGGTAAGTCATCTCTACAGTGAATAATCCCATTTCCGGTCCACATCTGTCTCACAACGGTCCCACACTGACCTAGTCCTCACTCATACTACTGCGGCGTGTAGCCCAATATATATATATATGTATATATATATATATATATATATATATATATATATATATATATATATGCTATACAGCGTGCAGCCCGCTCCAATATATATAACGCTGCGGCGTGCAGCCCGATCTAATATATATAGCGCTGCGGCGTGTAGCCCGATCCATTTAACATCGACAGCGCTCACTGGGGGTTTATACGGACTTCGGAGGGGCTCATTCAGCCCAAGCACTATAATACTGCAGCGTGAGTCCGATCCACAAATATATCACTGTGGCGTGCGGTCCGATCCAATATATATAGATATACTGCTGCGGCGCATAGCCCGATCCAATAATATATAACTACACTCACTGGGGGTGTATGAAGATTCCGAAGGGGCTCCTACATCCCAAACGCTATGATACTGCGACGTGTAGTCCGATCCACATATATATCGCTTCGGTGTGTAGTCCGATCCAATATACATAGATATACTATTGCGGCGCGCATCCCGATCCAATAATATATAACTGCGCTCACTAGGGGTGTGTGCAGACTCTGAAGGGGCTCCTACAGCCCAATTACACAGTTATAAGCTCAATCGCAGTCATGTTACACAATAACTATCAATTGGGAAGGACCAAGTCCAAATCCCCAGTCACAATACCACCACGCTCGTCACACGACGTGTGTTTCATCTCTGCATAGCACTGTATAGTGCAAGTACGGGGTTTCAAACCCTCAGTACATCATTTACTACCACCACTCGCCTCGAACCGGTAGAAGTCCTAGCTCGGTTTGCACTTGCCTAGCAAATCAATCTCCTCGGATACCAAATCTGATCAAAATCAATAAGAATACATCAATATAGGCTAATTAGACATAACCCACTCGAATTAACTTGATTTACACCAAAACCCACGAAGTTGTCAAAATCCGACTTTTGGTACGCTTCTCGAAAAATTACAAAAATTACATATTCGTAATCCTTTTCTCAACACGAGTCCATACATACAAAGTTTATCAAAATTGTACTCTGTTTGCCCATTCAAATCGATGATTTACCATAACCCAGGCTTAGGGGAAAAATCCCCCATTAATCCTCCCATTTACAGTGAAATAATTGAAGATTCTAAGATAAAATCGCGTATTTAGACCATAGAACGTACCTCCAATGTTTACCCGGTGAAATCCCCTTCAAATCCCGTCACTTTGCTCTCTAAGAACTTAAAAATGTAGGAAATGTGTAATGGGTTCGCGAATGAAATGTCTTGTTAAAACCCTTCTGCCAGGCGTCATTACCCTAAGCGATCGCAGCCTTTGGCACGTGATCGCGATGTACAAATTTTGGCAGGCTTAATTTCCTTCTACGCGATGGCGTGGACTCAGCCGCGATCGCGATGACCAGCTTAACAATACTACGCGATCGTGACACTTACACTGCGATTGCACTGCTTCCATATCCAACCTTACGCGATCGCATCTAGAACCTCGCTACCGCGAAGAGTAAAAGACCCTCAGCCCTCCAATGCTCTATGCGAACGCGTGGCCATCTCCGCGATCGCGATGAGTTAATTACCTGCAATTTTATAGCAGCAAATCAGCTGTGCTATTTAACACAAAATGGTCCGTTTGGACACCCGGATTAATCTCGAGGCCCGCAGGACCCCAACAAAAACCACCAGCCTACTCCAAAACTTGATACAAACATGTTCCAATCATAAAAACACACCCTTAAACATGGAAATCATCGAATCAAACCGTATTTAAGCCTAAGTTTCATCTAAAACTTCAGAAACCAATATCCAATCAAAAGCCCGACCAAACGATGTCCGAATGACCTGAAAATTTGCAAGCATAAATCACCTAACGGAGCTACTGCAACTGTCAGAATTCCATTCTGACTCCCGAATCGAAATCTCACCTACCGTTCGGATTTCACCAAAATTCAACCTTAGCCAATTCAAGCCTAAAACTACACCGGACCTCCAAATTCAATTCCGTTCGCTCTCCTAAGCCACAAATGACCTCCCGGAGCTGACCGAATCATCAGAATTCGATTTCGAGCTCTCTAACTCACAAGTCAACCTCCGATTGACTTTTCCCAACTATGCCTTCTCCTAAGAGACTATTTGTCTCATTTCCAACCAAACTCGATCCGAATTGACTCAAACTCACGAAACACACATATTGAAACATGAACAAGCATATAACGGGGAAAACAGGGCAATAACTCACATGTTGACGGGCCGGGTCATCACTGGTGAGAATCCAACCAGCGTAGTTCGGTCAAATTATTTTAGACCAACTATTTTTTTAATTTTTAAAAAACTGACTTAATCCAATTATTTTGATAATTCCCTCAAAATTTTGACATTAGTTTCATTAGACAACAGTTGTTTCTAAAATTGCTATTTTTCTCTTCTTTTCTTTTTCAGGTATTTAGTCGGTCAGCATAATGGCCCAAGACAAATAAATGCAATACATAATTATGCTCGATCTTTTCATATCCGGGTTACCTGTCCTAGACGGACCCAACCCCTGTGTTGAGTCCCCTAAGTCAGATATGATGCAAATAATCGTCTTAATTCTGGGCTCAATATCCTAATTTTCATTGGTACTAGACTGTGTACCCGAGAAGACAACTGGGGTCGAGGAGGGGGCTACGTACCGGGGACCCGCGGGATCGTCCGGCTTTGTAACTTTTCCGGCCTCTATTTCTTATTTGGGTATTTGACTTAATAGAAAGAGGAGTCTCAACCAATAAGTACATCCCCAGAGGTAAGAAGAGAAGGGTTTTCGGCATAATTTTTACATACAATTCGCGTAATATCAAAACGGCAAACATATAGCACATTAATCAAAGCATATAATGAGATCAGATATAATCAAAACAACAATTTAAATGATCTTGAATTCTTAAACCCTGAATCGAAGTTCTGGGTTTCTTATCCCCAACTGTGTCGCCAGAGCTGTCACTTCTCCTTTTTAATTACGGAGCTCTACTGGATAAGGAAATGTGTATTTCTACACTTTACTCGTGAGGACTTAGAAGGAGTTATCCCATTTTTAGGACAATCAGAATGGGATTAGTTATTTAAATATTTAGAGTCGCCACTTGAGAATATAATGGTTTCCCAAGTCACCGGTTTAATCCCGAACCGAGGAAATTTTGACTCTGTTATAGTCCGCGAACTAGAAATCCAGATAAGGAATTCTATTAACCTGGGAGAAGGTATTAGGCACTCCTGGGTTCCGTGGTTCTAGCAAGATCGCTCAACTATTATTTTGATTTTATCTGATTTCAAATTATATATTTTGATTGTGCAAGTATACCGCTTTTTAAATTTTACGAATTTGCAACGTCGTGAAAATACATCCTCAACCACATCGTACCAGTACGCCTGTGGCTTCAAATATATTTCGACTTCATTGAGAGTAGGATTTGGGTCACATAAATGTGCACCTGTTCAAAGGAATATATATTAAATTATGCCTAGCAGTGTCTATTCTTGCTATATTTTGGAAAAGATCGTGAAATTGTCTAAACGATCCTTACCGGTCTAAAGTTTATAGTTATTATTTTGGGGGCCCGTGTGTTTTTATCTTTTAACAAGGATCGTACCATTTCATTTTAAAAGGTTAAGCCTATTGTATGTTATGTTTTCTAATATTGTTTTTCCCCTAATATAACTGTTTATAAATGATTTTATGTCATTATTATTTGAATCCAGGCCTTTATTCATTATTGGGCCTGGAACCTAGGCCAACTCACAGTGCTGCACCAAGGTGCAGCTGGCTAATTAAACCCAACTGAAATTCCAGTATCGGTTTCTCACAGGCTCGAAAGTTATTTCGACCGGGTTTGGGCCTTTATTGAAGATGAGGCCCAAACCTCTACTAAGTCCAAAGCAGGTTAACATTTTAATAAACTAACAGATCTGCAGGCCAATATTTTTTGAGTATAAACAATTAATTTTTTACTAACACTGATTTATGTTTGAATACTATTGTTTTCAATATCAGCAATCAACTAAGAATATTAACGCTAGTTTTAATCAACGTTGTTATTCAGCTAGTAAATTAACAGAGTCTGATCTTCACGCCATTATTCAATTGAAACACTTCTGGAAACAATATTCTAAGTTTTTCAACTAAAACATGCTCGAATTACCATTGTCATTACATTCATATTCAGATTACCATATCACAAAGTTTAATTCAAGTTTTATAGCTAAACCAGTTTCAGTAGTGATAAAATAGTAACACGATTTAAAATTCAACTAAGTCATATTCTCAAATTGACTGGTACTGATTTGAAATTCAATTGACAAAATCTAAGCATTTATGTATTACATGTATACTTTTTTAGAATAGTTATAAATCTATAAGCAAATTAACTAGGTTTTAACCAATTTTAGTTTTAGATTTAGGTGATCATTTTAACTAACCTATTTCATCTATTTCTTATATCATTATCTACTACTACTATAATTCAAATTGAGTTCATGCAGTCGAGTCCTTATTATAACTGTAATGACCCGCCCGGTCGTTTTTGAAATTTACACCCCGATCCCCAATTTAACTATTCCCCTAAGTTCATTTCTACTATTGTGGTTTGCCGGCAGGGTCGGTTCTGGAAATTGGAGTGTTTTGGGACACTTAGTCCCTAAATGAGCGCTTTATAGTTGGAAAATGGCCCGTATTCGGAATAGTGTTAAGACGACCTTGGAATGGAAATCCGATGGTTCCATTAGCTCCATCAGGTAATTTCGGGGTTGGGAGAGCGTTCGAAAAGTATTTTGGAGGTCTGTAGCTCAATTAGGCTTGAAATGCCGAAGTTTGAAATTTTGGCGAATCCGAACGATAGGTGAGTTTTCATCCGGGGGTCAGAATGGAATTCCGACAATTTCTGTAGTATCATTATGTGATTTTGGTTATGTCTGCAAATTTTCAGGTCATTCGGACGTCGTTTGGTCGGGTTTTAGATTGAATGTTGATTTCAGAAGTTTAGATGAAATCTTAGGCATGAATCCGCTATAATTCGATGTTTTCTGTGTTTAAGGACATGTTTTTATAATTGGAACAAGTTCGTATCGTGTTATGGAGTATGTTGCTGGTTTTCGTTGGGGTCCCAGGGGCCTCGGGATGAATTTGGGAGTCCAAACGGACCATCTTGAGCCAAAATGAACTGCTGGAATTGCTGCAATAAATTGCACGTTATTTGTTCTCTGCGATCGCGGTCATCGCCACGCGATCGCGTAGAGTATTGGAGTGAGGCTGGAAAAATTGTTCTTCGTGATTGCGGGAAGAGTGTTGCGATCGCGTAAGTTCGAGGGGTTATGCATCGCGATCGCGGTTGTATTGATGCGATTGCGTAGAGTCGAGCTCGAGTGCAGTGCGATCGCGTACGTAGCATTGCGATCACGTAGGGTCGCTAAGTTGTTCACTGCGATCGCGTCCAGGACCACGCAATCGCATAGAGGAAAAAGTTGGCCGCCTAGGATTTGTGGATCGCGATCGCGAGCCCAGTGCTGCGATCACGTAGAGTAAATAGGCCTGGCGGTGAATTTAAGTCCAGAAACATTTCAGACGCGGCCTATCATTCATAAACCTCCATTGTTGAGTCTTAGTGAGAGAAAGTGACGGGAAATTGCTGGGATTTCATCGGGTTATCATCGGAGGTAAGGTTTATGGTTCATTTATGTATTTTTATCTTGAAATCCTCCTCTATTTTACTGAAATTGGATGAATTAATGGGGGAATTTAGCCTAAGCCAGGGTTTTGGAAAAAATGTCGATTTGAGTGGGCAAACGGAGTCCGATTTTGGAAAACTTTATATGCATTGACTCGTGTTGAGACGAGGATTCCGAATATGTAACTTTCATAATTTTTCGAGAAGCGTACCGAAACTAGGGTTTTGGCAACTTGTGGTTTTTGATGTATTTTGAGTTGTTTCGATTGGGTAATGCCCAATTGGCCTATTTTGATGTACTTTTATTGATTTTTATCAGATACTACACCTGTGGAGGTCTATATTCTTGGCAAGAGAGTTGTCTCTTAGCGGTTTTGTACCGGAGTCGAGGTAAGTGGCTTGTCTAACCTCATGTGGGGGAACCTTCACCCCTAGGATGTTATGTGATAATTTAAATGCCTTGTACGCGACGTGACGGGCGTGTACATGCGCAGATTGTTGGAACTCACTTTACCTGAATTTTGATATTCCTGTTCTTAGTCGATTAAATTGTGACATTTACCTGATATTCGTTAGGAAAGCATGATTAGGTAGGATTTATCTGTCTAATTGCCTAATTGTCTTATTTGAACTTCTTGATAATTGTTGGCACTAGTTTTTGGTGAAGTTGTATTTAAGCATATTATATTTTCTCTGTGCGTTTCTTTATTTGTTGTGTTGGGGGACTGCGGGTTCGATTCCTGGAGATCCCAAGGCTGTGAGTTTGATTCCTAGAGACCCGGAGTGGGATTGTTTGTGGACTGCGGGTTCGATTCCTGGAGACCTGGAGTTATCGATATATTATTGAGATATGGACTGCGGGTTCGATTCCTGGAGATCTTGAGATATTGAGACACATCCCGAGATATTGAGATACGGGCTGCGGGTTCGATTCTCGGAGACCTAGAGATACTGATATTGGGACTGCGGGTTAAATTCCCGTAGCTCCTGGGTTGTTGATTGTAGAGTGGGACTGTGGGTTCAATTCCCATAGGTCCTGGACTTGCTGGTTTGAGTTTATGTTGTGTTGGTTACTTGTAGTTAGCTAATCGTAGTCGGTTGTAGTAATTACTTTATTGTCGTTATTTCAGATTCATTCTTACTTATTCCTGCTTATTACTGTTTTGATCATTATGTTATTGTTCTCTCGGTAGGGCCCTGACCTTCCTCGTCACTACTCCATTGAGGTTAGGCTTGGCACTTACTGAGTACCACCCTGGTGTACTCATGCTACTCTTCTGCACACTTTTGTTGTGCAGATCCAGGTACATCAGGACAGGCTCATCCTAGGTGATTCAGCAGCACATTTGGAGACCTCGAGGTATGATCTGCTACGTCCGTAGATCCGGAGTCCCTCCTTCTATTCTGATAGTGAGAGTATATATTTTCCCTCATTTCGTTGTTTTTAGATACTCTTGATGTATAGAGCCACAGTTGTACTTTCCCTTTTTAGTCTGTGTTACCCGTGGGATTCCGGATCTTGATGGTATGTTATATGTTGACGAGTGTATGTGCCAAGCGGCATGAATTACACCCGCGCGCACTGCCGCTGAGGTGGCACTGGTGGATCAGGTTGGAGCGCAGGCACCTGGTACACCAACTACAACTGCTACTGCTCCAGCACTCCAGGAGACCATAGCCCAGTTCATGAGCATGTATACTACTTTAGCTCAGACAGGGTTGCTTCCTCTCACTGTGGCTACATCTCAGGCCGGGGGAGGGGCCCAGACTCCCTCAGTTGCTATACCTGAGCAGCGAGTGCCAGTGGGACAAGTTCTAGAGATTATTGTTATGCCTCCTGCCGCCCCAGCACAGCCCGGGGGTGGGCCAGCTGCCTCCGAGGACGAGCAGCGTAGATTGGAGAGGTTCAAGAAATATGATCCTCCAGTGTTCAGTGGTTTGGCTACAGATGATGCATTGGGTTTTCTGGAGGAGTGTCATCGTATTCTTCGCACCATGGGGATAGTGGAGACCAGCGGGGTTTCCTTCACTGCTTTTCATCTTCGTGGGGCCGCTTATGATTAGTGGCGCACGTATGAGTTGGATAGTCCAGAGGAGTCTGCTTCATTGACCTGGGCGCAGTTTTCAGATCTGTTTTTGAGGGAGTTTGTTCCCTAGAGCCTTAGGGATTCTTGGCGATCGGAGTTTGAGCGGTTGCGACAGGGCTCCATGTCAGTATCAAAGTATCCTATTAGTTTCACCCGTCTAGCCAGGCATGCACTAGCTTTGGTAGCCACGGTCCGGGAGAGAGTACGAAGATTTATTGATGGCCTTATTCCGCAGATCCGGTCCAGCATGGCCAGAGAGTTGGAGATGGATATACCTTATCAGCAGGCGGTGAGCATTGCCAGGAGGATCGAGAGTATGCTCCCTAGAGAGCGGGGATAGAGGGAGGCCAAGAGGTCTTGTGAGTCGGGCCATTTCTTTGGTGCCCGCACTTCAGCAGCCGGTCATTTTGGCAGGGGTTATTCTGGTCGTCCAGTTCATTCAGCATTGCCAGCAGCCGGTTGTACCCCAACTCTTCCAACACCTCAGGAGCCTTATTATGCTCCCCTAGTTTCCAGTGCGCCTCCTGTGCGGGGTACCTCCAGTGGTCAGACTAGTGTGGGTGAGGCCGGTCAGTCACAGCCACCGCGTCCTCCCAGAGCTTGTTTTGAGTGCGGGGATACTCGCCCCAAAGTCAGCATGCCATCATCCAAGCCCCAGTTGCCACCGCACCTGTCCAGCCAACCAGGGGCGGGGATCGGGGTGCCAAAGGCTGCCCTCAAGAGAGGGGTCAGGCCATATTTTATGCTATTCCTGATCGCACCGCAGCTGTCACCTCCGATTCTGATATCTCAGGTGTTATTTTGGTTAGTCATAGGGAGGCATCGGTTCTATTCGATCCTGGTTCCACTTTATCATTTGTGTCCTCTTATTTTGCTTCACATCTGGGTGTGCCTGGGGATTCTTTGAGTGCCCCATTTATGTTTCCACTCCGGTGGGAGATTCTTTGGCTGTGGACCGTGTGTATCGGTCGTGTTTGGTTACCATTTGTGGTTTTGAGACCAGAGCAGATTTTTTGTTGCTCGGGATGGTTGATTTTGATATTATTCTGGGCATGGACTGGTTGTCACCCCATTATGATATTCTTGATGTCACGCCAAGACCGTGACGCTGGCTATGCCAGGCATTCCACGTATTGAGTGGAGTGGTACTCTAGATCACACCCCCAGCCGTGTTATTTCCTTTCTCAAAGCTCAGCATATGGTTGAGAAGGGGTGTTCTACATATCTAGCTTATGTGCGGGATGTCGGTATTGACACTCCTTCTATTGATTCTGTTCCAGTGGTACGTGATTTTGCTGATGTATTTCAAGCTAATCTCCTGGGCATGCCGCCCAACAGAGATATTGACTTTGCTATTGACTTGTTGCCGAGCACTCAGCCCATTTCTATTCCACCGTACCGTATGGCTCCTCTTGAGTTGAAGGAGTTGAAGGATCAGCTGCAGGAGTTATTGGGCAAGGGTTTCATTCGACCTAGTGTTTCACCTTGGGGTGCTCCTGTGTTGTTTTTGAAGAATGCGTATGTGTATTGACTATCGTCAGTTGAACAAAGTTACAGTGAAGAACCAATATCCTTTGCCACGTATTGATGATTTGTTTGACCAGCTACAGGATGCACAGGTGTTCTCTAAGACTAATTTGCGCTCTGGTTATTATCAGCTGAAGATTCGAGAGCCAGATATCCCGAAGATTGCTTTCAGGACTCGGTATGGTCACTACGAGTTCCTCGTGATGTCTTTTGGGTTGACTAATGCCCCAGCAGCCTTTATGCATTTGATGCACAGTGTGTTCAGGCCATATCTGGACTCGTTCGTGATTGTTTTCATTAATGATATTTTGGTATTTTCCCGGAGTCGGGAAGAGCACGAGCAACACCTGAGGGTAGTGCTTCAGACTTTGAGGGAGGAGATATTATATGCAAAGTTCTCTAAATGTTAATTTCGGCCGAGTTCAATGGCATTTCTAGGCCACGTGGTGTCGAGCGAGGGTATTCGAGTGGATCCGAGGAAGGTAGAGGCTGTGCAGAGTTGGCCCAGACCCTCCTCAGCTACTGAGATTCGCAGTTTCCTTGGTTTGGCGGGTTATTACCATCATTTTGTGGAGGGGTTCTCTTCGATCGCAGCACCTATGACTAGGTTGACCCAAAAGGGTGCCCCTTTCTAGTGGACAGATGAGTGTGAGGCGAGCTTTTAGAAGCTCAAGACAGCTTTGACTTCAGCCCCTATCTTGATGTTGCCTATAGGTTCGGAGTCCTATACATGTATATTGTGATGCCTCACGAGTTGGACTCGGTGCGGTATTGATGCAGGATGGTAGGGTGATTGCCTACGCGTCCAGATAGCTGAAGGTGCATGAGAAGAACTACCATGTTCATGATCTGGAGCTAGCTGCCATTGTTCACGCCTTGAAGATTTGGCATCATTACTTGTATAGGGTTCCTTGTGAGATCTACACTGATCACCGGAGCTTGCAGCACTTGCTTAAGTAGAAGGACCTGAACATGCGCTAGAGGAGATGGTTGGAGCTTCTGAAGGACTACGATATTACTATTCTTTGTCATCCGGGCAAGGCTAATGTAGTTGCCGACGCCTTGAGTCGTCGAGCAGAGAGTTTGGGGAGTTTGGCATATCTACCCACTTCGGAGGGGCCTATGGCGATGGATGTTCAGGCGTTAGCCAGACAGTTTGTTAGACTGGATCTTTCGGAGCCTAGCCGGGTTTTGGCTTGTGTGGTTTCTCGGTCTTCTCTATTTGACCGCATCAGGGAGCGTCAGTTGGGCGACCCTTATTTGCTTGTCCTTCAGGACAGAGTTTGGCATGGTGATGCTCGAGATGTTACCATTGGGGATGATGGAGTTATGAGGATGCAGGGGCGTATTTGTGTGCCTAATGTAGATGATCTTCGAGAGCTGATTCTAGCAAAGGCACATAGCTCGCGGTATTCCATCCATCTGGGTGCCGCGAAGATGTATCAGGACTTGAAACAGCATTACTGGTGGAGGCGGATGAAGAGGGATATAGCTGATTATGTTTCTAGATGCCTCAACTGCCAGCAGGTGAAGTATGAGCATCGGCGTCCGGGTGGATTGATGCAGCAGATTGAGATTCCCGAGTGGAAATGGGAGCGCATTACCATGGACTTTGTATTTGGGCTTCCACGGACTGTTAGGAAGTTTGATTCCATTTGGGTTATTGTGGACCGGCTGACCAAGTCCGCCCATTTCATACCGGTGAGCACCACTTATTCATTGGAGCGACTGGCGGAGATCTACGTCAGGGAGATAGTTCGGCTGCATGGTATTCCAGTTTCCATCATTTCAGATAGAGGCACTCAGTTCACTTCACGGTTCTGGAGAGCCGTACAGCAGGAGTTAGGCACTCGGGTGGAGCTGAGCACAACGTTTCACCCCCAGACTAATGGCCAGTCCGAGCGCACTATTCAGATTTTGGAGGACATGCTCTATGCATGCGTGATTGAGTTTGGAGGTTCATGGGATCATTTCTTGCCACTAGCGGAGTTTGCTTACAACAACAGCTACCAGTCCAGTATTCAGATGGCACCATATGAGGCTATGTATGGTAGGAGGTGCAGGTCTCCTGTGGGTTGGTTCGAGCCGGGCGAGGCAAGACTGCTAGGTACTAATATGGTCCAGGATGCAATGGACAAGGTCAATGTGATTCAGGACAGACATCGTGCAGCCCAGTCTAGATAGAAGAGTTATGCGGACAAGAAGGTCCGTGATGTGGCTTTTATGGTTGGCGAGCGGGTTCTGCTTTGAGTCTCGCCCATGAAGGGCATTATAAGGTTTGGGAAGAAGGGAAAGCTGAGTCCTAGATTTATTGGCCCTTTTAAGATTTTGAGGCGTGTTGGGGAGGTTGCTTATGAGTTGGCCTTACCTCCCAGCCTAGCCGAAGTCCATCCCGTATTTCATGTCTCTATGCTTTGGAGATACCATGGTAACCCATCGCACGTGTTGGATTTAACTTCTGTTCAGCTAGACGAGGATCCGTCTTATGTCGAGGAGCCAGTGGCCATTTTAAATAGGCAAATAAGAAAGCTAAGATCAAAGAACATCACTTCGGTAAAGGTTCAGTGGCGGGGCCAGCCGGTCGAGGAGGCGACTTGGGAGACCGAGCAAGATATGCGCAACCAGTACCCTCATCTTTTCACTACTCCAGGTATGTTTTCTATGCTCGTTCGAGGACGAACGAATCTTTTAAGTGTGGGAAGATGTAACGACCCGGCCGGTCGTTTTTGAAATTTACGCCCCGATCCCTAATTTAACTGTTCCCCTAAGTTCATTTCTGCTATTGTGGTTTGCCGGGAGGGTCGGTTCTTGAAATTGGAGTGTTTTGGGACACTTAGTCCCTAAATGAGAGCTTTATAGTTGGAAAATGGCCCGTATTCGGAACAGAGTTAAGATGACCTCGGAATGGAAATCCGATGGTTCCATTAGCTTTGTTAGGTGATTTCGGGGTTGGGAGCGCGTTCGGAATGTATTTTAGAGGTCTGTAGCTCAATTAGGCTTGAAATGCCGAAATTTGAAATTTTGGCGAATCCGAACGATCGGTGAGACTTTGATCCGGGGATCGGAATGGAATTTCGACAATTTCTGTAGCTTTGTTATGTGATTTTGGTTATGTTTGCAAATTTTCACGTCATTCGGACGTCATTTGGTCGGGTTTTTGATTGAATGTTGATTCGGAAGTTTAGATGAAAACTTAGGCTTGAATCCGCTATAATTCGATGTTTTCTGTGTTTAAGGACATGTTTTTATGATTGGAACAAGTTCGTATCGTATTATGGAGTTTGTTGGTGGTTTTTGTTGGGGTCCCGGGGGCCTCGGGATGAATTCGGGGGTCCAAACGGACCATCTTGAGCCAAAATGATCTAGTGGAATTGCTGCAATAAATTGCAGGTTATTTGTTCTCTACGATCGCGGTCATTGCCACGCGATCGCTTAGTGTATCAGAGTGAGGCTGGAAAAATTATTCTTCGCGATCGTGGGAAGAGTGATGCGATCGCGTAAGTTTGAGGGGTTGTGCATCGCGATCGCGGGTGTATTGATGCGATCGCGTAGAGTCGAGCTCGAGTGCAGTGCAATCGTATTCGTAACATTGCGATCACGTAGGGTCGCTAAGTTGTTCACTACGATCGCGTCCAGGCCCACGCGATCGCGTAGAGAAAAAAGTTGGCCGCCCAGGATTTGTGCATCGCGATCGCGAGCCCAGTGCTGCGATCGCGTAGAGTAAATAGGCCTGGCAGTGAATTTAAGTCCAGAAACATTTGAGACGCGGCCTATCATTCATAAACCTCCATTGTTGAGTCTTAGAGAGAGAAAGTGACGGGAAATTGCTCGGATTTCATCGGGTTATCATCGGAGGTAAGTTTTATGGTTCAATTATGTATTTTTATCTTGTAATCCTCCTCTATTTCACTGAAATTGGATGAATTAATGGGGGAATTTAGCCTAAGCCAGGGTTTTGAAAAAATGTCGATTTGAGTGGGCAAACAGAGTCCAATTTTGGAAAACTTTATATGCATAGACTCATGTTGAGACGAGGATTCCGAATATATAACTTTCGTAATTTTTTGAGAAGCGTACCAAAACTAGGGTTTTGGCAACTTGTGGTTTTTGGTTTATTTTGAGTTATTTCGATTGGGTAATGCCCAATTGGCCTATTTTGATGTAATTCTATTGATTTTTATCAGATACTACACCTGTGGAGGTCGATATTCTTGGGAAGAGAGTTGTCTGTTAGGCGTTTTGTACCGGAGTCGAGGTAAGTGGCTTGTCTAACCTCGTGTGGGGGAACCTTCACCCCTAAGATGTTATGTGATAATTTAAATGCCTTGTACGCGAGGTGACGGGCGTGTACATGCGCAGATTGTTGGAACTCACTTTACTTAAATTGTCCAAATTTGTGATATTCCTGTTCTTAGTCGATTAAATTGTGACATTTACCTGATATTCGTTAGGAAAGCATGATTAGGTAGGATTTATCTGTCTAATTGCCTAATTGTCTTATTTGAACTTCTTGATAATTGTTGGCACTAGGTTTTGGTGAAGTTGTAGTTAAGCATATTATATTTTCTCTGTGCGTTTCTTTATTTGTTGAGTTGGTGGACTGCGGGTTCGATTCCCGGAGACCCCAGGGCTGTGAGTTCGATTCCCAGAGACCCAGAGTGGTATTGTTTATGGACTGCGAGTTCGATTCCCGGAGATCCAAGGGCTGCGGGTTCGATTCCCGGAGACCCGAAGTTTGTTGATATATTATTGAGATATGGACTGCGGGTTCGATTCTCGGAGATCCCGAGATCATTGAGACACATCCTGAGGTACTGAGATATGGGCTGCGGGTTCTATTCCCGGAGACCCAGAGATACTGATATTGGGACTGCGTGTTAAATTTTCGTAGCTCCTGGGTTGTTGATTATCGAGTGGGACTGTGGGTTCAATTCCCACAGGTCCTGGACTTGCTGGTTTGAGTTTATGTTATGTTGGTTACTTGTAGTTAGCTAATCGTAGTCGGTTGTAGTAATTACTTTATTGTCGTTATTTCAGATTCATTCTTACTTATTACTACTTATTACTGTTTTGATCATTATGTTATTATTCTCTCGGTAGGGCCCTGACCTTCCTCGTCACTACTCCATCGAGGTTAGGCTTGGCACTTACTGAGTACCGCCATGGTGTACTCATGCTACTCTTCTGCACACTTTTGTTGTGCAGATCCAGGTACATCAGGACAGGCTCATCCTAGGTGATTCAGCAGCACATTCAGAGACCTCGAGGTATGATTTGCTACGTCCGTGGATCCAGAGACCCTCCTTCTATTCTGATAGTGATAGTAGATATTTTCCCTCATTTCGTTGTTTTTAGATACTCTTGATGTATAGAGCCACAGTTGTACTTTCCCTTATTAGTCTGTGTTACCCGCGGGATTCCGGGTCTTGGTGGTATGTTATATAGTGTGGTTGACAAGTGTATGTGCGAAGCGGCACAGATTATATTCCTTTTTATATCATTTTCGTCTTTTTCTTATTTTATGTTCATAAACTTGTATATTCCACATCGTGTTAGGCTTACCTAGTCATGGAGACTGGGTGCCGTCATGACAGGTTCACGATTGGTGAACTAGGGTCGTGATGACTACCCAATTCCAAATGAATTACAAGAGATCTAAGTACCTATAGCAACAAAACAGAAGAACAGATATACAATTGCAAATTGAAACTAATCAATATTTCTCATTCCTTCAAAAGCATTTCAATTACATCTCTAGGAAGTTGTAGTGTACCTGATTCAAATGAGAGAAACAATGAGTTCTAAGGTTGAAGGAGAAGAGAAATGAGCAATAACAGCAAGCAAATATCAACAACAGTAGAAGAAAATTGTCACAACAGCGAGTATGACTTCAGAATAGAGGACCCAGCAAATTCAAACAAAGCAAATAGGAAATCCCAACTAATTCAACCAAAACAAGTAGAAAACCCAGCAAACTTAATCAACAAATGAAGAGCAACGATCAGAGGTTTTAGAACACCACTCGAACTAGCAACAATTGAACAATAACAGTATTTCAGTATGTATTTAGTGTATTTCAGTATGTTAAATCTTCTGAACCTTTTGAAATAAGGCCTGGAGAGGCCTATTTATAGAGTAGAATGGGAGGGAAATTTGAATTAAATATTCAGATTTCCCACCCCTACTCTTTTTGATTTATTTCAGTTAAGTCTAAGTCATTTTTGACAAGACTACACTTGAACCCCTGCTAGAAGGTTCTAGGGTATTCTATATCATTCTTTTAGGCGTTAATGCCTTTGTTACCCTAACTTGCTAATGTGTATTACTTATTTACCATTTAACTATGCCTGAATCACCCTTTATTATTCAGCTAATTACACCAAAACTAGGCCCAATTGTCTTTTATGCCCTTATTACTTTCAAACTATTCTCAAAATACCATTTTACATTCCTCTTTTACCCCTTATGTCTTATGTGTATTTACCCGACCTATCCTTAGGTCTATTAAGACCCTGAGTTAGTCAACAGTATTTAACCAATAACCCCTTAGACTTAAGCTTTATGTTTTAACCAGTTCAGAACTAAGTAACCTTTTTCAGAATTAACCACTCTTACAAAGATAGCCACAAATAACCTTTTACAAGTCAGAAATCAAACTGTGTTGTAATGATAGCCATATTAAACATTTACACACATAGCCCTAATATGATTAAGTACTTAGAAGTTTAGAAGAGTCAAACATTTAAACCGTATTGCAATAATAGCCAGTTTCAAACAATCTTGCAAATAACCCTAATTACGACTAAGTCCTTAATTAATCAGAATTCAGAGAAACAAACTGATAATGGTTGAATCCTAATTAACCAAAACATTTAGTCGAACAAGGATCTATCAATCAAGAACACTAAATGACTATACAACATGCGATTTAACAAATGGCTACAATCAGAACAAAAGAATACTCAAACAGTTTCAAGTATACACATAAAGATTTTCTAACATGCAGTAGGCCTAGGCTAACAAATACTCAAATACAAAAGAATGAAGCACAGTAGAGACAAGAATGGGTTCAGGGTATCTTAGCTTTTGATGTTTCATTTTCCTTTTTCTTTCATTCTTCTTTTTCTTCTTTTCCTTTATCTTTCTTCATTTTTCTTCTTTATTCTTGGTTTTCCAGTGGTTCAGAGACCTTGAGTCTCTTTTTGACCTTTGGTCTTCTTGACAAACTCTTGGAGTCTCGTTTGGTGTTAAAAAGGAGTATTTAAGGGTCTAGGGTTAGATCTGGGGTGGTTTTGGGGTATCCGCCTGAGTAAGGTTCCGACAGAATATTTTTTAATATTCGAATAGCAAGGATAAGTGTAAGGCCCCGTAAAATTTTTGTGCATAAAACCTAGTAGCTGTGGCGTCATGGTCCGAATAATGTGTTAGGAATGCATAGAATTCTTCGCGGCGAGCTTGCGAGCCGCGGTTCGGACCCTTGGTAGTGATTTAAGTTTCAAAAATGTAGAGAAATAATTTTTCCGAAAATGTGTCAAATGTGCGGTCAAGAATGCGACCGCAAACCTGACATGCGGACCGCATTCTGACCGCAAATCGTTCCAGAGAGTTTCTCAAAAAAATCCGTCAAATGTGCGGTCGATATGCGATCGCATGTCAAATCTGCGGTGCATTTTGCGACCGCAGATCAAACATGCGGACCGCATTCCGGCCGCATTCCTTAACAGAAACTTGTAATTTTTGAGGCCATTTTGCGGTCACTTTGCGGACCGCATGTGTGTTCTGCGGTCGCATAGTGACCGCATAATTGACCCCGGCCCAGTTTTTGTAACATTTTGACCCGATCTCTTCTTTAATATAACACACCTCTTCTTCATTTTTATCATATCATCTCACCAAAAATTAGAGAGAGAAGAGAGGGTTTTTAGAGAGAGAAATCTTGCATCTTCAAGGATTGTTCCAATCATTTTAATTCCAAGGGATCCTAGGGCAAGGATTCAACTTCCCAATATTTTCAAGGTAAAAACCCTAACTATTTTCTTTGATTTTCAGTTTTAATTGGGTAAAGAGAGGTTTGCATATAATAGCTTTTAAAAATAGAATTTTTACACTCATGCATGATTATTGATCTTGATTTCTAGTAAAACAAAAGAAGTAAGTAGAAGTAAGAGTCTTCAAGAACAAGGTTGGCAAGAATAGGACATCTTGGGTAAGCATAAAGTAGAAAGTTAACGGGAGAAAACTCATCACCAGGTATGTATGGCTAATTTTGATTCTTGTGAAATCGCCCTTATGTGTAAAATTGTTTGACATGTGTTGATTTGAGAAATTGTATGTGATTAATTGATGTTGTTGTTGGATATTCAAAGTTGTTGTTGAACTATGAGTGTTGTGGTAAGAAATATGAACCGAAAGGTAAATGAGAGTTGAATCGGGTAAAGAATTTGTGAATAATGATTATGATGGCCTATATGGCACCTTGTGGAAAAGAAATCGAAACCCTTGAGAATTGGTTTATTGTGGAAAGAGATGAAACACTTGAATTATGGAAAATTGTTGAATATACATGTGTGAATATTATTGAATGTGGAAACATTATAACTTGGTTGTGATATTGGCTTGAGAAGTAATTGAGAACATGAAACAATGTGCAAGTTGCTTATTTGAACTTGTTGAAATTGTGTGTAGTACCTTATCTGCTGTTTGAAATTGTTGTGTTTTCACCTGTAAGGCGGGGTCGTGTCGCGCGCCGCGACGTGGTGAAATAAGGTGTGGGTTGGGGTGATAAGGGTGGCCGAGGTAATAAGGGTGGTCAGGGGCAATAAGGATGGAAAGCGATCGAAATCGCTATTAAAAATTGATACATAAATCAATAATGTGAAATTGTGAAAGGAGACAGCAGGAGAGTTTGCAACCTGTGGGGCACTGATTGCCCCTTTGTTTTACTACTTGTGCTTTACGTGATTGATTGGTTATTGTTAAATTGGTTGGTTGTAGAAAGTGCTTTGTGTGAGAATTATTTGAAATGAGGAAAAATGTGGAAACATGGTTGGTTGGCTTAATTAATTGTTGATGTAATTTAATGGCTTGAGTTTACTTGGGACAAAGTTTGTCCATACATACCAGTACAATTCAAGTGTACTGACGTCCCTTTTGCCGGGGCGCTACATTCGTGTTATGATTGTAGGTGGATCAGTAGCAGGCACTTCAGCTCATCGGCAGTAGTATCTTTCTCCTTCCACCGCCCGTTTTGGTGAGCCCCTTTCTTCCTCGGGGCACAGTGTGGCTCATGCCACTTTTATTTCAGACTTTCTTTTGGATTTTGTAAGGTATAGCCGGGGCCTTGTTACCGGCAAGTATTGTATTTCCTTTTTATATCCTAGAGGCTCCGTAGACATGTAAACTGTGGGATTGTGGCCTATGTATATGTGTGGGGCGTTGTAAATATAAATTATGAACTTGTTAGTAAATAAATCACATGGTTATGTTTATGCATTATGAAATCAGTCATTGTTGGTAAGATATTTTGGTTAATGAGTAACAATCAACACAGGGGTAACGCGTGGGAATGGAAGGCACCCAGGTCCGCTTGACTGGGGCAACCCGGTCAGGCGCCGGTCATGTCCCTCGATTTGGGGCGTGACAAACTTGGTATCAGAGCTTAAGGTTTTAAAGTGTCCTAGGATGTCTCGGAGCCGTGTCTAGTAGTGCCCTTCTTATAGGTGTGTTGTCGACCACATCATATAAGTAGGGGGCTACACGGACATTTAGGAATATTACCCTTCTTCATCACTCCAAATCGTGCGATAAAGCTTGACTATAAGATTGTTTTGTAACCCGTGCGTTGAGATTCAAGGTAAGTTTAAATGCTCTTTCGTCTATCTTATGTAGTGTTGTCATATGTCAGGACCAATGGGAAAAGACATGGGTGTTATGGAGATTGCACATGTATTTTGTTGAATAAACTGTATGAATATATATAGTATAAGTACATAGTACTACAAGTATACTTTATTTGGGGAAAGGATTGGAAGTGATTACCCGCACGAAGAGGCATTGATTTGATGATTGATATGTAAGCTTAAATAGCAAGCGTGGTTAGTGCAAGAAGTATATAATTGATCGTAAGGTGTGAAAGAATATTGGTTATATAAGCACGTGATATATGAGATAATGACTAAGAGATTAATGGGGAGAGTGTAAGTCTCTCATATGAGGTAAAAAGTTATGAAATAAGACTCAATTGGACCCTAGGTGAGAAGACCCTTGTCTTACGAACGTTATAAGGACCCAGAAATGTACGAAGTTGCGTTACACTCATAAAGGATATGCGTGGGGACTTGGAATCCCATACCTACGTGGCTGAATAGGAGAAGGGAACTTATGAGATCAATACTATGGTGACTTAAATTTTCCTAATGGTCGAGTATATATATAAGAGGTATAAATATATGAGGCATATGTTCCTAAGGTTTCTACACTCAAGACTTGTGTCAAGATCCAGGATATTATCCCCATGTGGGAGAGGGAGGACCATCGTGAGGCTACTTAAATACAATGAAACAAGAGCGAGACCATGTAGCTATGATATTTGAATATTTTGGTGAAGACATGTGTGGTCTAGAAAAGAGATTAAGGAATGTAAATTCTTCACGCATGGCAATATGACTGATGGGGTCAACGATTCTAGAAAATAAGAGTATGTTTGTAAAGAGACTTTTACTTGTCATAGGTCGGGAGAAATGGGACCCAAGGAGGTACCATATGTCAAATGTGAACGATTGTGAGTTCCTAGAATGGGCTAATCATAGATTTGTGATTTAAACAAAGTTTCGGGATACTAAGAAAGCCAAAACGAGTGGGAGAAATGAATGTGTTGCCACGACAACCCAAGATGGTAATTGGGGCTTGATAGAGAGCCTCTAAAGAGCCTTACAAATAGATAAGTGTTAAGTGATGTTCAGACGAACACTCCTTGCTACATATGTCCCAATAAGAGTTAAGAGGTGAGCCGGATGGAATGCCTAAGGTAAGAGACCACGTAATATATGGAAGAGTGCGTGGCTATTCACTAACTAGGAAGAATGAGGTGAGAAGAAATGGTGAGAAAACCTTTAAATTGAGATGGTCATGGTTATTTAAAACAATTTTTGCATCAGAATGGTGGACTCACTTAGGGCACAAGTGTTAATAAAGGTTATGAGGGATTAACCGCAATGCAACGGACATGGGTGACACCGAATATCGACTAAAGGGGTCTAGAGATAGTTCATGTCTACACACAATGGGAAGCGAGGTTATCGTTGGTGAGGTTGTGGTACTGTAAAATGATTAAACAAGACATAATGATTTTTCAAATTCACAAGAGACAGACAAATGTGTGGAACATTAAAGCTACTAATTATGCACTATCCGCAAAAAAAAAAAGATGGGAATGAAAGGTTCGGGATGGATTGAAAGAGGATGAAAACTCGTGACAGACTAGACGTGTTTGGCATGATAACTCTTAAGCGGCAATATCAGGGAACTTTATTGGTAACTATAACATGGGGAATAAGGCGAGTTACTCATCCGAGATAGAATCAAGTGGACTAAGCCTTACACTTAAGAGTGAAACCAAAAGTTGTTGTTGAAGTATTGAGGAGGATTTAAAGTTTCAGAGAATACCCTTCTCGGGATAGTGACCCTTCGTAAGTCATATGCATATAAAGGTTGTTGATATACGTTTTGAGAGGTGTTTAACCGTAATGAGGGATGGTAGGAAATTTCACAGGGGAAGTAGTGCAGTTTCTTAAAGTCTATAATGCACATATGGGGAGAAAGAGGTTGGTTAAGAAAAGTTAGAGCACAATGCTACTTTACATTCGATACAATGCCGTGCAAGTTAGTGTTATTCGGGGTATATGTGCAAAGTTAGCCAGTGCTATTCATTTGAGACAGGAGGTCATATGAGAAAACTCATTCAGCAATGCCTTGGGTTAAGAATTATGAAGAGTTAGTAGCAATTGTTCACATGGGGTCGTAACCACATCAAGGAAATTATAGTGGAACTCAATTCGTGGAAGGTCTTATGTATGAGGAATATAGTAAGGATGTTCCGCTATCGATGTAAAGTATTAAGGTGAAAGTTATGCCTCCAAGGTTGGTTAGGGTGTGTGTTGATGCAGCACGGAAAGGTTATAGAGTATGCTTTGAGATAACTCAAAAATCACGAGAAGAATTACCCGACACATGATTTGGAGCTTGCGACGGTTGTGTCTGCTTTGAAATATGGCGGTATTATCTTTATGGAGTTCATGTAGATGTGTTTTCAGACCACAAGAGCCTCCAGTATTTGTTCAAGCAGAAGGAGCTAAATCCGAGACAGCGGCGGTGGTTAGAATTGCTCAAGGACTATGAGATGAACATATTGTACCATCCAGGGAAGGCAAATGTGGTAGCCGAGGCTCTTAGTCGGAGATCCATGGGTAGTTTGGCTCATTTGGGTATGTATCAGAAACCCCAGTCTCGAGAGGTTTACCAATTAGCCAGTTTGGGGGTTCGTATCTCTACGTCAGACGAGGGAATGTTTTGGTGCATAATGGAGCAGAATCATCATTGGTCGCGGAAATCAAGGAAAACAGTTCATGGATCCAGCATTAGTTCGGGTAAAGGAAGCAGTTCTAAATGACAAGACCTCAACATTTGTACACAGCAGCAAAGATGGTGTAATGCGGTGTCAAGGCAGATTATGTGTTTCGGACGTGAACGAACTTCGAGAAAAGGTAATGGCAGAGGCACATATTTCCAGATATTTTGTACAACTAGGTTCCACGAAAATGTATCATGACCTTAAGGAGATTTATTGGTGGAACGGTATGAAAAGGGATATAGCAAGCTTTGTAGCTAAATGTCCGAACTGTCAACAAGTGAAGGCCGAGCATCAACGGCCCGGAGGATTAACTCAGCTTATAGAAATACCAAGGTGGAAATAGGAGATGATCAATATGGATTTCGTGGTAGGGTTACCTCGCACACAGCGTAAGTTCGATTCAATATGAGTGATAGTAGATCGACTCACCAAATCAGCTCACTTCCTGCCTGTCAAGTCCACTGATACTGCGGAGCAATATGAAAGATTGTACATCAAAGAGATAGTAAGGCTTCATGGCACTCCACTTTCTATCATCTCAGATCGCGGGGCTCAGTTCACCGCTAACTTTTGGAAGAAGTTTCAGCAAGGTTTGGGAACTCAGGTGAATCTCAGCACAGCTTTCCATCCACAGACCGATGGACAGGCCGAGCGGACCATTCAGACGCTCGAAGATATGTTGCGGGCTTGTGTCTTAGATTTTAAAGGTAATTGGGATGAACACTTGCCACTGATAGAATTTGCTTACAATAACAGCTATCATGCTAGCATTCAGATGGCCCCATTTGAGGCATTGTACGGGAGAAGATGTAGATCGCCAATCGGGTGGTTTGAGGTAGGTGAAGCGGAATTGCTAGGGCCGGATATGGTGTACGAAGCTATGGAAAAGGTCAAGGTTATTCAGGAGAGAATGAAAACAGCACAGAGTCGTCAAAAGTCCTATGCAGACGTTCGTCGAAGGGATTTGGAGTTTCAAGTCGACGATTGGGTGTTCTTGAGGATATCTCCTATGAAGGGAGTCATGCGGTTCGGAAAGAAAGGGAAATTGAGCCCTAGGTATGTCGGGCCATATCGGATCATTCAAAGGGTTGGTCAAGTTGCTTATAGGCTAGAGTTGCCTCCTGAGATGTCATCAGTGCATCCGGTGTTCCATGTGTCCATGTTGAAGAAAGTGATTGGAGATCCATCCACCATCATGCCAGTCGAAGCTATAGAGGTTAATGAAGATTTGTCATATGAAGAAGTTCCGGTTGCCATTCTTGATAGGCAAGTCCGTAAGTTGAGAAATAAGGAAGTTGCCTCTGTTAAAGTATTGTGGCGAAGTCAACAAGTTGAGGAGGCCACATGGGAAGCAGAAAAAGAGATGAAGGAAAAGTACCCCCATTTGTTCGATCAAGCCTAGAAGAAATTAGGTGACCCTCCTACTCCTAGTAACTCTGTCATCTTGCCTAAGTTGTTTCCCTCTTAGTATTAGTAAAGTCTCCTTTATTTGTAATGAGTTAAATGTGTTGTTACCTTGGGTCATTTGAACCGTTCTTGACAAATGAAAGCCTTATAAAGATTTACGTGTTTAATAAACAACTAATAGTAAGTGTAGATTGGTAATGATTTGTTAAGTGTACATGGTGTGTTAAAATGGTTAAATAAGGTAAGAATTCATTGAAGTGACTAGTTTATGTGCAATTGTAACAATGTGATAGAATATGTGCATTCGTTGAGGTAAGAAAGTATATACAAGTTGTGAAAAGTGTTGTAGTTGTATATTGTTGTTTGGTAATATGTTTCGGGGGCCCTCTGACAGGTGGATATGTCCATAATACAAAGGAAACTCTGGCGAAATTTTTCTAAAATATAAGAGTTAGTCAAAATTTTGATAGCTTGCATATCATGTCTTTCAAAACTCATTTATTTCAAAATCCTCATTCGAGGACGAATGATCTTAAGGGGGGGAGGATGTAAGGCCCCGTAAAATTTTTGTGCATAAAACCTAGTAGCTGTGGCGTCATGGTCCGAATAATGTGTTAGGAATGCATAGAATTCTTCGCGGCGAGCTTGCGAGCCGCGGTTCGGACCCTTGGTAGTGATTTAAGTTTCAAAAATGTAGAGAAATAATTTTTCCGAAAATGTGTCAAATGTGCGGTCAAGAATGCGACCGCAAACCTAACATGCGGACCGCATTCTGACCGCAAATCGTTCCAGAGAGTTTCTCAAAAAATCCGTCAAATGTGCGGTCGATATGCGATCGCATGTCAAATCTGCGGTGCATTTTGCGACCGCAGATCAAACATGCGGACCGCATTCCGGCCGCATTCCTTAACAGAAACTTGTAATTTTTGAGGCCATTTTGCGGTCACTTTGCGGACCGCATGTGTGTTCTGCGGTCGCATAGTGACCGCATAATTGACCCCGGCCCAGGTTTTTGTAACATTTTGACCCGATCTCTTCTTTAATATAACACACCTCTTCTTCATTTTTATCATATCATCTCACCAAAAATTAGAGAGAGAAGAGAGGGTTTTTAGAGAGAGAAATCTTGCATCTTCAAGGATTGTTCCAATCATTTTAATTCCAAGGGATCCTAGGGCAAGGATTCAACTTCCCCAATATTTTCAAGGTAAAAACCCTAACTATTTTCTTTGATTTTCAGTTTTAATTGGGTAAAGAGAGGTTTGCATATAATAGCTTTTAAAAATAGAATTTTTACACTCATGCATGATTATTGATCTTGATTTCTAGTAAAACAAAAGAAGTAAGTAGAAGTAAGAGTCTTCAAGAACAAGGTTGGCAAGAATAGGACATCTTGGGTAAGCATAAAGTAGAAAGTTAACGGGAGAAAACTCACCACCAGGTATGTATGGCTAATTTTGATTCTTGTGAAATCGCCCTTATGTGTAAAATTGTTTGACATGTGTTGATTTGAGAAATTGTATGTGATTAATTGATGTTGTTGTTGGATATTCAAAGTTGTTGTTGAACTATGAGTGTTGTGGTAAGAAATATGAACCGAAAGGTAAATGAGAGTTGAATCGGGTAAAGAATTTGTGAATAATGATTATGATGGCCTATATGGCACCTTGTGGAAAAGAAATCGAAACACTTGAGAATTGGTTTATTGTGGAAAGAGATGAAACACTTGAATTATGGAAAATTGTTGAATATACATGTGTGAATATTATTGAATGTGGAAACATTGTAACTTGGTTGTGATATTGGCTTGAGAAGTAATTGAGAACATGAAACAATGTGCAAGTTGCTTATTTGAACTTGTTGAAATTGTGTGTAGTACCTTATCTGCTGTTTGAAATTGTTGTGTTTTCACCTGTAAGGCGGGGTCGTGTCGCGCGCCGCGACGTGGTGAAATAAGGTGTGGGTTGGGGTGATAAGGGTGGCCGAGGTAATAAGGGTGGTCAGGGGCAATAAGGATGGAAAGCGATCGAAATCGCTATTAAAAATTGATACATAAATCAATAATGTGAAATTGTGAAAGGAGACGGCAGGAGAGTTTGCAACCTGTGGGGCACTGATTGCCCCTTTGTTTTACTACTTGTGCTTTACGTGATTGATTGGTTATTGTTAAATTGGTTGGTTGTAGAAAGTGCTTTGTGTGAGAATTATTTGAAATGAGGAAAAATGTGGAAACATGGTTGGTTGGCTTAATTAATTGTTGATGTAATTTAATGGCTTGAGTTTACTTGGGACAAAGTTTGTCCATACATACCAGTACAATTCAAGTGTACTGACGTCCCTTTTGCCGGGGCGCTACATTCGTGTTATGATTGTAGGTGGATCAGTAGCAGGCACTTCAGCTCATCGGCAGTAGTATCTTTCTCCTTCCACCGCCCGTTTTGGTGAGCCCCTTTCTTCCTCGGGGCACAGTGTGGCTCATGCCACTTTTATTTCAGACTTTCTTTTGGATTTTGTAAGGTATAGCCGGGGCCTTGTTACCGGCAAGTATTGTATTTCCTTTTTGTATCCTAGAGGCTCCGTAGACATGTAAACTGTGGGATTGTGGCCTATGTATATGTATGGGGCGTTGTAAATATAAATTATGAACTTGTTAGTAAATAAATCACATGGTTATGTTTATGCATTATGAAATCAGTCATTGTTGGTAAGATATTTTGGTTAATGAGTAACAGTCAACACAGGGGTAACGCGTGGGAATGGAAGGCACCCAGGTCCGCTTGACTGGGGCAACCCGGTCAGGCGCCGGTCATGTCCCTCGATTTGGGGCGTGACAATAAGATTCAAGGGATGGGATTTAAATGGGGTGAAAGAGGATTTTAGGGCGGTCTTAGGATGTTAAGGGGGAAGGCTGGTTCATTGCTTGGTGGTCGCCAACTAAGGTTTCGGCGATGTGAGTTTCAAGATCTGGGGAAGATGAGGGGTATTTGGACAGGGCTGGTGTGATAGGGTGGTAGAGGAGGAGGAGGAGGTTCAGGGGTAAAGGTTTTAGTCGGAGAAGACAAACAGTGGAAGACCACAGGTAGGTCTCCGGTGGCCTGTGGAGAGGAGGAAGGGGAATGAGGCGGCTAGGGTTTTTAGTCTTTGAAATGAGAGGTGTATAATGAGACTGAACGGATGGGTATTAGGTGTATATCAAAAGCGTATGATTAATTATTAGCCATTAGATTAGATTGAGTGAATGGCCAGGATCAATTTGGCTCTTAAACGATGTCGTGTGGTTTTAATGAAACCCTCCTCTTGTCCATTTGATTAACTAGTTGAACGACTGTGATTGTTTTGATTTGATAGTGTCGTTTGGTTCATGTGTGGCCTTCTTTTAATCCGTTAGATCAATTAGTTGGACGTCTGTGATCATTTCAATTAACGGCGTCGTTTTATTTAGTATGCAACCGCTTGTTTTGGTCCGTTTGATTAAATTTATCAACGGCCCAGATTTGTTTGATTTAAATGTCGTCATTTGGCTTTGTATATTGACAGCTGGTGTTATTTATTTGGGGTATTAATTTGGGCTAATGGATTTTGTAATTTGGCCCAAATACCTTGTATTTTTGTATTTTCTTGTATTTTAACTTGTTTTGTATTTTCAAATTGTATTTATTTATTATTTTCTTGTATTTTATATTTGTTTTCTTCCGTATTTATTCCTAATATATTTATCCCCTTGTATTTCGTACTTTGTAATTTTCTTTTGCTTTTCTAGTTTTCTTAGTAATTGTCTTATATTTCGGTATTTTCTAATTAATTCGAATTGTATACTTGTTTTAATTTTCTTTGCTTTATTTGCAATCAATTAAAAACAAATACTGATACTTTTACACAATAATCAACAAATTTCAATAAAAATTCTTTTTTGTGTATTTTGGAATTAATTGCTTGGGGCAAAAATCACGTGCTCACAGCTATAACCCGACATATTCAGGGGGATGTGCCTTGGTGCATGCTATTTGCTGATGACATAGTATTGATAGACAAGACGAGGGTCGGTGTGAATGAGAGGCTAGAGGTTTGGAGACAGACTTTCGAGTCTAAGGGTTCCAAAATAAGCAGATCTAAGGCTGAATACCTAGAATGCAAGTTTAGCGCCGAGTCGAGCGAAGTAGGCAGGGACATGAGGATTGGATCTCAGGTCATCACCAAGAGGGACATTTTCAGATATCTTGGGTCGGTGATCAGGGGGACAGAGAGATTGACGGGGATGTCACTCATCGTATAGGAGCGGGATGGTCGAAGTGGACGCTTGCATCAGGACTTGTGTGTGACAAGAAAGTGCCACTGAAACTCAAGAGAAAAGTTTATAGAACTGTGGTTAGACCTGGCATGTTGTATGGGGCTGAGTGCTAACCAGTGAAGAACTCTCAAATTCAGAGAATGAAGGTTGCGTAGATGAGGACGCTCAAGTGGATGTGTGGACTCACCAGGTTAGATAAGATTAAGAATGAAGTTATTCGAGAGAAGGTGGGGGTGACCCCTGTGGATGAGAAGATACGTGAAGCGAGGCTCAGGTGGTTCGGGCATGTGCAGAGGAGAAGTCCTGATGCCCTAGAAAGAAGTTGTGAGCGACTGGTGATGGTCGGCGCGAGGAGAGGCAGAGGGAGGCCTAAGAGGTATTGGGGAGAGGTAATTAGGCATGACATGGCCAGGACGTAGATTTCCGAGGACATGGCCCGTGATAGAAAAGTCTGGAGGTCTAGTATCAGGATTGTAGGATAGGGGCTCCTAGAATTTTTCGTACTCCTTTACCGGGGTTGGGTGAGGCTTGTTAGGGAGACTCATAGATGATTCATGCATTGGATTGTGTCCCCTGTATGGTAGTTATTTATGGCAGCTACTGTTTGATATTATTGCATATCATTTTATGTATAATTCTTATGTTTAGATAACTATTTACGCGATTTCTGTCGGAATTACTAAAGCTCTTTTATTTTTGTACCCTTTTGGGTAGGGGTAAGATCTGCCTACATATTACCCTCCCCAGAACCCACCTTGTGGGACTATACTGGGTAGTTATTATTGTTGTTATTGTTTGGGGTAGGCTAACTGTATAATACCTTGTGGAGACGAATATTTTCATGAACGCGAGATAATTTGTGCATTGTAGTTGGATGTGAGAGATAGTTTTAAAGAAAAGATTAAGCAATGTCTAAAAAACTAATAATCATTATGATAAATATCACATTATAGTGGATGTTTATTTTTCTTCCATTATCTTCATTTCAAATGCTTAATCTCATATTCAATGACATATTTTGTATGTTCAGTGACATATTTTCTTCACTTTCTATGCTTATATAAAGGCCTTGTGATAGATAGGAAAACACACACAATTAAGGAAGAAAATCTCTTCCTTCTCTCTATCTCTATTTTTTGTTCATATTTTACTAAACTGCATTGCATGTCATGTTATATGGGACTTAGTGTTGGCCGGTTAAGAACTCACACATCAAGAAGATAAAAGTAGCAGAGATGAGGATGTTGAGATGTATGTGCGGGCATACAAGGATGGATAAGATTAGGAATGAAGAAATTTGAGAGAAGGTGGGCGTGGCTCCCCATGGAGGACAAGATGCGGGAAGCAAGACACAGATGGTTCAGGCACATTTAGAGAAGGAGCACTGATGCACCGATGATGAGGTGTGAGCAACTGGTTGTGGTGGGCATGAGGAGAGGTAGAGGGCGACCTAAGAATAATTGAGGAGATGTGGACATGCAGGACATGGTGCGACTTAGGATGCTGAGGACATGGCCCTTGATATGGAATTGTGGAAGTCGAGCATTAAGGTTGTAGGTTAGGAGGAAGTTTTGAATATTTCTACAATGCACTAGAGTGAGATTATCTAGTTATGAGTTAGTTTTAGGATGATAGTGGCCATCTACTGATACAGGGCTTTATCTGCTGGTTATTATTATACTTTCCATCTATTTTGTATTTATTATTACCATTATTTTATTATGATTCTATTGACGATACTAATATATCGTCTCTTGTTGCTTTCTTGAGCCGAGGGTCTTCTGGAAACAACCTCTCTTCCCATCAGGGTAAGGGTAAGGTCTGCGTATATATTACCCTCCCCAGATCCCACTTGTGGGATTATACTGGGTCGTTGTTATTGTATTTCACTAAATTGCTTTTATTTCATAACACGTTATCAGCACGAGTCTTTAACCAATTGTACGTATATCTACAATAAAATTCCTACATCCACAAAAATTATAATTAGAAGCCATACATATCATCTCATGGTCAGATGTAAAGAGAAACTACATACTGCAAGTAATGAAACGTAAGAATGTATGATTACATTATACTTATCATTTCTTTAATATCTCACATGCACACAACTTAGTACTACACATGTGTTGCATAAGCATATATTATTATTAAATCTTTTATATCACATAAATAGAATACAATTTTCGAAATTTTATATGTGAAAATCATAGTAACAGTTAATTGTTGATGTGATACATGTCATGGTAACCAAGGATATGTTACATAATTTATCTTATGCATATGTGTGTGTTAACTATCTTCAATCTGTCCTGCCGCTTTTAATATTTTCTTTTACTTGGACGAATATTTTTTCCTTTTAGGTTTTTGCCCTTGCATATAGTAAAAACAAATTTGTCATACTTATTAGAATCATAAATCATCTTGAATAAAAAAAGAAATACTTCACATTTTTATCTAAATTGATTAATTACTTCTTTGAAATTTGGAAAATAAATCAGCTATTGAGAAAGTATACCTTATAATTTATGATTGTATTATTTGAAAGCAAACAGTGATTTGTATGATTACTAGAAGAGGTATTTTCGTTCTCCATGATTTGCTTGATGCTTGCTATTGACTTACCATTTTCAAGTATTTTATATGAATGATGCATAAGCTACAACTAGTAAGTTGTTATCTATAATGACACTTTTCAGAAAATATAAATGCTGAATTTATGTATTAGTATAATATATGTGTTGTTACCTATATGTTGTATTTTTGATAAATTTATTCGCTAATTACTTGGTTGAATTGAGTGAAGGAAAGTCATGGTGTTAAATCAAATCCAATAGGTAGGGTATACCTCGAAAATAATAATATTTTCTAGAGATGCTCAATAAATATTATGACAATGATTTTATGATCAATTTAAACTCTAGTAGAATTTAGAAGATATTATGAATACAAACGGTTGTATTTCATATAGATGCTAAAATAAATGATAAATATTTATGATGATTTAAGATTTGTACACCTATTTAAGAAAACAAATTCGATTTGCAAGTTGCAAATTAGCTGTGTAGAACTTTCTTGGCATGTGATTGAAATTAAGGCTTGAAAATGAATATCAATATTATTTAGCCTATTATGTCATTGATTGAGGGTAAGACATCGGGATCAAGTCTTGAAGCTCCATAATAATAAGAGTTGGGTTTGAGCCCCAATTTAATATAGCCTAGCTAACATGCCTTTATATATGTAAGACATTGGGTTTGAGTCTCATTATACCATATTGATGATATAATGATGACTAAAGAAAAATAATATATTTTTTATGAAAATTCATAAATATTTTCCCACTTGATTTGCTCCATTTTTGAAGTGAATATGGTAGCAGGCACAATAAGTTTAAATAGAGACAAGTGATTGACGAATGAATATTGTTGTGACAAATAAAAAAATAATAATAGTCGTCATTACGGTAATTATTAAAAGGGAGAATAATAATGGTTCTCAAAATATATCCTCAAACAGGTGATGGTAATGTTTACCATCAAATTGGTATGGAAAAATAATAAAACACATCGCTGTGATTATACTCCATTTTTGGAAGAGAATGTGACGTGTGATAAACATTGAGAATGCATACTAATTCATGAATATAACTGTGACAATATGTAATAAAAGTAATAAATAAAGACATACACTGCATGATTGGATTAAAACCATGCAATTCACCTCTAAGGGAAGTTTGAGTGAAATAAAGATAATAAATATTATTGTGTGGTTACATGAATAGATCATTCATCGCTTACATGTGATATGCCAAAAAAATAAATAAATTTGCCATGCCTTATAAAAGTTATTAAAGGAAAAATTAAAGCAAGAAATGATTTTGCTTATGATGAGTTTGTGATAACAACTAGGTACGAAATCCATACTAGAGTAAGAATTTGAGAAGTAAATGCAAAAGCAATAACAATAAAGAATTAAACAACTAGGATTAAAGAGATGATAGTAAAGGATATGGGAAAAGTTCAAGGAAAGAATTCCAAGAACGCAAGTTCTATGGCCTTGAAAAGATCAAAGTAACAACGTCTGGATTTATGGAAGAAATCAAACACCTTTACCTAAAAACCAAATTAAAATAATAGATTCGGATCTTGATCGCTTTATGTAACGACCCGGTCGGTCATTTTCGGATTTTACGCCCCGATCCCCCATTAACTGCTTCCCCTAAGTTCATTTCTGCTATTATTTGCTGGTACATTCGGTGTTAGGATTTGGAGTGTTTTGGGACACTTAGTCCCTAAATGAGAGCTTAAGAGTTGAGAAATGATCTGTATTCAGAACAGTAAGAAGGCAACCTCGGAATGAAAATATGATGGTTCTGTTAGCTTCGTTAAGTGATTTCGGGGTTGGGAGCATGTTCAGAATGTATTTTGGAGGTTCGTAGCTCATTTTGGATTGAAGTACCGAAGTTTGAAATTTTGAAGTTTCCGGTTTGATAGTGAGTTTTTGATCCGAGGGTCGGATTGGAATTCAGGAAGTTGTCGTAGCTCCTTCATATCATTTGGGATGTGTGTGCAAAGTTTTAGGTCATTCTGGCGAGTTTTGGTTAGATTTTTGATCGAAAGTGTGTATTGTTGGAATTTGAAGTTCTTAGGCTTGAATCTTAGTTTAATTCGTACTTCCGGCGTTGTTTTGGGTGATTTGAGGATTAGTACTAGTTTGAATGATGTTATAGGATATGTATGTAGGTTTGGTTGAGGTCCTGGGGGCCTGGGGTGTGTTTCGGATGCTCAATGAAGCATTTTTGTGTTGTTAAAAATTGCAGAAAAATTGAACACAGTTGTTGCAGAGTTTTCTTCAACGTGATCGCGGCCTCCCTCACGCGTTCTGGTAGTGTAATCCTGGGGGGGGGGGAGGCCAGTTCGTTCTTCGCATACGCATACCTTGGTCCGCATTCGCAAAGCACCAATTATTCTCTCATCGCGTTCGCGTAAGCTTCTCCACGTTCACATACATAAGCCAGTCAATTCTTCGCGTTTGCAAACGTTTGCACGCGTTCACGTAGACCAATTCTGGGCCTCAGCATTTTTCCTTAATCGCGATCGTGTTATTGGCCACGTGTTCGCGTAGCGTATAGTTCCAGGTCTTGGCATTCACATCATGTCCATCACGATCACAAAAGACATTTTTGACATTCCATTCCTTCCTTCTCCGCGAACGCGAGCCAATCCCCGTGTTCGCGATGCATTAAATGGATGGGCAGTATTTAACTTTTCAAAAATGAGGTTTTGCCAACTTTATCAAAACTCAAGGTTTGGAGCTTGGATTTGGGAGCAATTTCAAGGATTTTGCAAGGGCAATCACAGGGTAACGATTCTCTACTTTCCTATGACTAAAACCCATTAATCTAATCACGAAGTCACCCTTTAATTTCGTGTTTTTGAATGGAAAGTGGGTAAAAAACTTCTTAGACCTAACTATGGGGGTTTGAGGGGATATTTGACCTCCGATTTGGGAGGTTATTATTTGGTTAGACTCGTGAGAGTACGAGGGTTCTGAACACGTGAAAACTATTCGGTTCCGAGATGTTGGCTGGAGGGGCATTTTGGTTATTTTACCTTTTTTCGTGCCCTAGCTTTAAATTTAATAGTGAAATCAGTTGTTTACAATATTATTTACGATTCGTAATTGAATTGAATAGATTTGGGTCATTTGGAGTCGTATACTCGTGGAAAAGGCGCGGTTTCTAGTGATATTGAGCTGGTTCAAGGTAAGTGGCTTGTCTAACCTTGTGTGATGGACCTTTCCCTTAGGATTGTTTCCTTGATATTTGAGTGCCTTGTGCGTGAGGTGACAAGCACGTACTTAAGCCAATTGATGAAATCCTAGTTTTGGTTCAAGCTACGGAAATTAGTTCTTATTCTTATTTGTTTTATTTGAATTGAAGTTATTGCTTGTGCTAGATTAGTAAAAGCATGTTTAGCCGATTTGACTTTCTAATTGCATAAGTTGTTTGACTTCACTACATAAAGCATGCTAGACTAGTTCTATCTGTTGTTTGTTTTTCGTACTTCATTCCTTGGTTTGTTTTAGGCTGTGCTTGCATATTTACTTTGGGACTATGGGTTCGATTCCCGATAGAGTCCCCTGCATATTTACTTTGGGAATGCACTGCATATCCCCCTGCATATTTACTTTGGGACTGCGGGTTCGATTCCCGATAGATCCCCTCTGCACTTTTACTTTAGGACTGTGGGTTATATTCCCGATAGATCCCCCTGCACTTTTACTTTGGGACTACGGGTTAGATTCCCGATAGATCCACCTGCAAATTGATGGTTGGACTAGGGGATGATATCTTGGGAGATCCTTTAGTTTTGGTATATGAGTTGGACTATGAAATGGTATCTCGGGAGATCCACTAGACAGTTGAGAAAAGGGCTACAGGACGGTATCCTTGGAGACCCTCATTGTTATCCTGATATTGAGCTGTATTTATTTTTTGTCTACTCGGTTCTTTGCAGTTGTTAGTACTTGTTGACCTGCCTTATTTCACTGTTGTATTTATTATTTCTGTCAGATTATTAGACTGTTAATTATTATTTTTTATATTTTGTCTCAGTAAGGATATGACCTTCCTCGTAACTACCCAACTGAGGTTAGGCTTGACACTTACTGGGTACCGTTGTGGTTTACTCATGCCCTTCTTGTGCATGTTTTTCATGTGCAGATCATCTAGGTACTTCTACTCAGCGCACTATCAGTGAGGCTGGAGGATTTAGGAGACTTCGAGGTAGATCTGCTGCGTTCGTAGACCGACGAGTCTCCCTCTTACTCTATCTTTAGTATTTACTTTTTTGTCTTTCGGTTGTTAGATATTCTGGAGTTTTGGAGCCGTACTATGTACTTATGTAGCTTGTGTTGCCCGTGAGTTTCTGGGTCTTTGGAAATTTTAGTAGACTTGTGTTATTAGGTTATACATACCGAGCGACATACATTATAGTTTACTTCCAGTTATTTAATTTGGCTTATTCTATTTTCCGTAATTATTATATTTTCCACAATATTTTGCTTACCTGGTCGTGGGGACTAGGTTCCATCACGACATTTTCATGATCGGTGAACTAGGGTCGTGACAAGTTGGTATCAGAGCTCTAGGTTCATAGGAGTCACGAAACATAGGCCAGTTGTTTAGAGTCTCGCTGATCGGTACGGAGATGTATGTACTTATCTACTAGAGACTATGCAACCATTAGGAAAATTTCACTTCATTTGATTCCTTGTTGTGCAAGATTTCTGACATCACAATCTTAAAACTTCTACCTTCTATTCTCTCATAGATGGTGAGGACACATGCTACTCTAGATTACCAGGCACCCGTGCCCCCTACTATAACTGTCAGAGGCCGGGGCCGGGGAAGAGAACGAGGACGCGCACATGGTGTAGTGAGAGCACCTGCGCGAGCTGCCACTGACGTATCACTAGCAGATCCAGCCGGAGTTCAGGAACCTGACCTGCCTACATTTACTACTACTCTAACCCTTCAGGAGACTTTGGCATAATTCCTGAGCATATTTGGTACATTGATTCAGGCTGGGTTGATTCAGGTTGTACAAACTGCTTCACAAATCGGGGGAGAGACACAGACTCATGCCGCCCCCACTCCAGAGCAGTGAGTTTCCATTGGTCAGGTTCCAGGTATCATGGTGACACAGCCTGTAGTTCGAGTACAACAGGTGGTGAGGACCTCTCGCCGCGTAGAGGACAGGTGGGTCCATGAGAGAGAGGACAGACGAGGTCAGGAGGGAGAGTATAGAGGAGTGAGGAGACCTCGTGGACCGGGGAAATATACTGATCCTTATTTCGTAAGCAGGGTGCATCATGGTAAAGGTTTTGCGGGTCAGCTAGCTTAGTTTGCATCTTAGAGTTCCTATAGAGTTTTCGGTGTTCAGGGGTCTCGGAGTACCCGTACTGCAAAGTTTCCACCCCGCATCGACCGTGAGGTTTCTTTGAGTGTGGTGATACATGCCATATGGCTAGCGACTGCCCTAGACTTAGTAGGGGTGCATCTTCACAGACTTCTCAGCTACAACGTGCCCCTCAGAGTTCTTAGGCTATGGTTACATCCCTAATTGCTACCCCGCCCACCCATACCGAGGTTGTTGCCTCCGATTCTGTCATCACATATGCTATCATGGTTTGTTATTGAAGTGTATCAGTTCTATTCGATTTAGTCTCTAATTCTTATGTGTCTTCTTACTTTGCTCTGCATTTGGGTGTGCCTCGTGACTCTTTAAGTGCCCCCGTTTATCTTTCTACTCATATGGGAGATTCTCTTATTGTGGACCGCATCTACCAGTCATGATTGGTTACTCTTCATGGTTTTGAGACCAGAGCAAACTTATTATTACTCGGTATGGTGGATTTTCATATTATTCTGGGCATGGATTGGTTGTCGCCCCATCATGTTATTCTTGATTGTCACGCCAAGATCGTGACGCTGGCTATGCTAGGTGTTCCACATATTGAGTGGAGTGTTACTTTAGATCATACTCCCAGTAGAGTTATCTTTTTTTCTTAAAGCTCAACTTAAGGCTGAGAATGGGTGTGCCGCGTATTTAGCTTATGTGAGAGATGTCAGTGTTGATACCCCTTATGTTGACTCAGTTCTAGTGGTATGAGATTTTCCCGATGTGTTTCTAGCTGATCTTCCGAGCATGCCGCTCAATAGAGACATTCATCCGGTACCGGGCACTCAGCCTATTTCCATTCCTCCATATCGCATGGCTCCGCCTGAGTTGAAGGAGTTGAAGGGTCAAGTGCAGGAATTGCTTGGTAAGGGTTTTATTGGACCCAGTGTTCGCCGTGGGGTGCTCTTGTCTTGTTTGTGAAGAAGAAGGATGGTTTTATGCGTATGTGCATTGATTATCGCCAGTTGAACAAAGATACAGTGAAGAATCTTTATCTTTTACCTCGTATTGATAATTTGTTTGGCAAGCTTCAGGGCACACAGGTGTTTTCCAAGATTGATTTGCGCTCAAGTTACCACCAGTCAAAGATTCGGGAGCCAGATATCCCTAAGAAAGTCTTCAGGACTTGGTATCATCATTACGAGTTCCTTGTTATGTCATTTGGGATGACTAATGCCCCCACAGCTTTTATGCATTTGATGCACAATGTATTCAAGCCATATCTTGACTCATTCATTATCGTTTTTATTGATGATATTCTGGTATATTCCGGAGTCGAGAAGATCATGAGTAGCACCTGAGAATAGTGCTTCAGACTCAGAGAGAGAAGAAATTATATGCAAAGTTCTCAAAATGTGAGTTCTGGCTGAGTTGGGCTTGGCGGGTTATTACCGTCTCTTTGTGGAGGGGTTTTCATCGATTACGCCCCTATGACTAGATTGACCCAAAAGGGTGCCCCATTCTGTGGACAGAGGAGTGTGAGGTGAGCTTCCAAAAGCTCAAGACAACTTTGACTTCAGCCCTAATCTTGATGCTGCCTACCGGGTTGGGGTCTTATACAATTTATTTTGATGCCTCACGGGACTTGGAGCGGTGTTGATGCAGGGCAGTCGGGTGATTGCCTATGTGTCTAGACAGTTGAAGGTGCATGAAAAGAACTACCCTGTCCATGATCTTGGGTTAGCTGCTATAGTTCATGCCTTGAAGATTTGGCGTCATTATTTGTACGGGTGCATTATGAGATCTATACTGACCATCGGAGTTTGCAGCATTTTCTTAAGCAGAAGGACCTGAATATGCGTCAGAGAAGATGGTTAGAGTTTTTAAAGGATTATGATATTACTATTATTTATCACCCGGGCAAGGCCAATCTGGTTGCCGATGCCTTGAGTCACCGGGCGGAGATTTTGGAGAGTTTGGCATATTTACCAGCCTCAAGGAGACCTATGGCAATGGATGTTCAGGCCTTAGCCAGCCAGTTCGTGAGATTGGACCTTTTGGAGCCTAGTCGAGTTCTAGCCTGTGTGGTTTTTTGGTCTTCCCTATTTGATCGTATCAGGGAGCGACAGTATGATAACCCTCATTTGCTTGTCCTTCAGGACGGAGTTCGGCGTGGTGGTTCCAGAGATGTGACCATCGGGGATGATAGGGTATTGAGGATGCAGGGTCAGACTTGTGTGCCCAATATCGATGTTCTTTGAGAGTTGATTCTAGTAGAGGCCCATAGCTCGCGGTACTCCATCCATCTAGGTGTCGCGAAGATGTATCAGGACTTGAGGCAGTAATACTGGTGGAGGCATATTAAGAAGGATATAGTGGGCTACATTTTTAGATGCCTCAACTACCAGCAGGTGAAGTATGAGCACCAACGTCCAGGTGGGTTGCTTCAGCAGATAGAGATCCCGGAGTGGAAGTAGGAGATTATCACCATGGACTTCATATCTGTACTCCCACGGACCATGAAGAAGTTTGATTCTATTTGGGTCATTATGGATCGGCTGACCAAGTCCGTTCATTTCATACCTGTGTTTACCACTTATTCATCGAAGCGGTTGACAGAGATTTATATAAGAGAGATTGTCCATTTGTATGGTATTCTAGTTTCTTCATCTCAGACAGAGGTACTCAGTTTACATCGCGGTTCTGAAGAGCCGTGCCGTAAGAGTTTGGCACTCGGGTGGAGTTGATCATGACATTTCACCCCCAGACGGACGGCCAGTTCAAGTGCACTATTCAAATTCTGGAGGATATGCTCTGTGCGTGCGTGATTGAGTTGGGCGGTCATGAGATTATTTTATGTCGTTGATGGAGTTTGCTTATAACAACAGTTATCAGTCTAGCATTCAGATGGCGCCGTATGTGGCCTTATATGGTAGGAGGTGTAGATCTCTGGTGGGTTGGTTTGAGTCAGGTGAGGCAAGGCTATTGGGTACAGAGATGGTTCAGGATGCAATAGAGAAGGTTAAGGTGATTCAGGATAGACTCCGTGCAGCCCAATCCAGACAGAAGAGTTACGTGGACAAGAAGGTTTGAGATGTTGCATATATGGTTGGCGAGCGGGTTCTGCTTCATGTCTTGCCTATGAAGGGCGTCATGAGGTTTGGAAAGAGAGGGAAGCTGAGTCCGAGGTTTATTGGCCCTTTTGAGATCTTGAGGTGAGTTGGGAGGTTGCTTATGATCTTGCCTTACCTCCTAACCTAGCCGGATTTCATCCGATATTTCATGTTTTAATGCTCCGTAGATAACAAGGTGATCCGTCACACGTGTTAGATTTCAGTTCAGTCCAGTTGGACAAGGATCTATCCAATGTTGAGGATCCAGTGGCTATTTTGGACAGGCAGATTAGAAAGTTGAGGTCAAAGAACAAAGCTTCAGTGGCGGGGTCAGCCGGTCGAGGAGGCGACTTGGGAGACCGAGCAGGATATGCGCAGCCAGTACCCTCATCTTTTTGCTACCGCATGTGTGTTCTCTATGCTCGCTCGAGGATGAGCGAATGTTTAAGTGTAGGAGGATATAATGACCTAGCCGGTCGTTTTTGGAATTTATTCCCCGATCCCCATTAACTGCTTCCCCTAAGTTCGTTTCTGTTATTTTGGTTTGCCGGGACGTTTGATGTTAGGATTCAGAGTGTTTTGGGAGACTTAATCCCTAAATGAGAGCTTAAGAGTTGAAAAATGGTCTGTATTCAGAACTGTGTGAAGACGACCACAAAATGGAAATCTGATGGTTCCGTTAGCTCTGTTAAGTGATTTCGGGGTTGGGAGTGTGTTCGGAATGTATTTATGAGGTTCATAGCTCATTTAGGCTTGAAATACTGAAGTTTCAAATTTTGAAGTTTCCGGTCCGATTGTGATTTTTTGATCCGTGGGTCGGATTAGAATTTCGGAAGTTGTCATAGCTTCGTCATGTCATTTGGGATATGTGTGCAAAATTTCAGGTCATTCGGGCAAGGTTTGGTTAGGTTTTTTATCGAAAGTGTGTTTGGTTGGAATTTGAAGTTCTTAGGCTTGAATCTTAGCTTAATTTGTGTTTCCGACGTTGTTTTGGATGATTTAAGGATTGGTACTAGTTTGAATGTTGTTATGGGATATGTCTCTATGTTTGGTTGAGGTACCGGGGTCCTCAATGTGTTTCGGATGCTCAACCGAGCATTTCTATGTTGTTAAAAATTACAGAAAAATTGAACATAGTTGTTGCAGAGTTTTCTTCTACGCAATCGCGGCCTCCCTCACGTGTTCGTTTAGTGTAATCCTGGGGGGGGGGGGAGAGGCCAGTTTCTTCTTCGAGTTTGGATACCTTGGTCTGCATTCGCGAAGCACTAACTATTCTCTCATTGCGTTCATGTAAGCTTCTCCGCATTCGTGTACATAAGCCATTCAATTCATCACGTTTGCGAACGTTTGCACGCGTTCGCATAGACCAATTCTGGGCCTCAACATTTTTCCTTCATCGTGATTGTGTTATTGGCCACACATTCACGTAGCTTAGAGTTCGAGCCCTTCGCATTCGTGTCCTACCCTGCGCGATCGCGAAGGGAATTTTTGACATTCCATTCCTCCCTTCTCTACGAACGCGAGCCAAACCCCGCGTTCGCGATGCATTAAATGGCTGGGCAGTATTCAACTTTTCAAAAACAAGGTTTTGCCATTTTTATCAAAACTCAAGGTTTGGAGCTCGGATTTGGGAGCAATTTCAAGGGTTTTTCAACGGAAATCACTAGGTAACGATTCTCTACTTTCCTATGACTAAAACCCATTAATCTAATCGCGAATTCACCCTTTAATTTCATGTTTTTGAATGGAAAGTGGGTAAAAACTTCTTAGACCTAACTAAGGGGTTTTGATGGGGAATTTGACCTCCGATTTGGGAGATTTTTATATGGTTAGACTCGTAAGAGTATGAGGGTTCTGAAAACGTGAAAATTATTCGATTTCGAGAGGTTGGTTGGAGGGGAATTTTGGTCATTTTGCATATTTTCGCGCCCTAGCTTTAAATTTAATAGTGGAATGAGTTGTTTGCAATATTATTTTTGATGTGTAGTTGAATTGAACAGATTTGGGCCATTTAAAGTAGGATACTCGTGGCAAAAGCACAGTTTCTAGTGATATTGAGCCAGTTCGAGGTAAGTGGCTTGTCTAACCTTGTATGTAGGACCTTTCTCTCAGGATTGTTTCCTTAATATTTGAGTGCCTTGTGCGCGAGGTGACAAGCACGTACTAGAGCCGATTGATGAAATCCCGGTTTTTATTTAAGCGATGGAAATTTAGTTCTTATTCTTAATTGTTTTATTTGATTTGAAGTTATTGCTTGTGCTAGATTAGTAAAAGCATGTTTAGCCGATTTGACTGTCTAATTGCATAAGTTGTTTGACTGCACTACGTGAAGCATGCTAGACTAGTTCTATCTGTTGTTTGTTTTTCGTACTTCATTCCTTGGTTTGTTTCTGGCTTTGCTTGAATATTTACTTTGGGACTACGGGTTTGATTCACGATAGATCCCCATACATATTTACTTTGGGACTGTGGGTTTGATTCCCGATAGATCCCCTACATAATTAGTTTGGGACTACGGGTTCAATTTTTGATAAGTCCCCCCTGCACTTTTACTTTGGGACTACGTGTTTCATTCTTGATAGATCCCCCTGCACATGATGGTTAGACTACGGGATGATATCCCGGGAGATCCTTCGGTTTTGGTACATGAGTTAGACTACGGGATGGTATCTCAGGAGATCCACTAGACAGTTGAGAAAAGGGCTATAGGTCGGTATCGTGGGAGACCCTCATTGTTATCCTGATATTGAGTTGTATTTATTCTGTGTCTACACGGTTCTTTGTAGTTGTTATTACTTGTTGACCTGCCTTATTTCACTGTTGTACTTGTTATTTCTGTCAGATTATTAGACTGTTAATTATTATTTTGTATATTTTGTCTCAGTAAGGCCCTGACCTTCCTCGTCACTGCCCAGTGAAGTTAGGATTGACACTTACTGGGTACCGCTGTGGTGTACTCATGCCCTTCATGTGCATGTTTTTCATGTGCAGATCATCCAGGTACTTCTACTCAGGCGCACTATCAGTGAGGTAGGAGGATTCCGGAGACTTCGAGGTAGATCTATAGGGTCCGTAGACCGACGAGTCTCCCTCTTACTCTATCTTTAGTATTTAGTTTTCTCTCTTTCGGTTGTTAGATATTCTGGAGTTTTGGAGCCGTCCTATGTACTTCTGTAGCCTGTGTTGCCTGTGAGTTTCTGGGACTTTGGGAATTTTAGTAGACTTGTGTTATTGGGTTGTACATGCCGAGCGGCATACAATACAGTTTTCTTCCAGTTATTTAATGTGGTTTATTTTGTTTTGCGCAGTTATTATATTTTCCACAATATTTGGCTTACCTGGTCGTGGGGACTAGCTGCCATCACGATATGTTTACGATTGGTGAACTAGGGTCGTGACACTTTACGAGTAACTTGAGACAATAATTAATAATTATTATTAATCGACTTCTACTGATACCACAAAGGAATCAAAGATATCATGAAAGAAAAGTAATCTTACTACATTGAATTACGAACTAGTAAGGTTGAAAGTTAAATCTCTTAGCACATGTAACAAAGGTTCAAAAGAACTCTCAAAGTATGATATACTTAATCAATAATGTAGTGTCTTATGAATGAGAAGAACTCCTTATTTATAGGAGTAAAAAACCCTTACAATAATGTAGGGGTTTGCTATAAAGTCATCTAAATTAGGTAGGGAGCTGCTAAGGGTCACAATAGCCATCAAACTTAGGTAGGGGGCTCCTAAGGGGTAACAAAATCCATCAAAAGTAAGTGTGTGTGTGGGGGGGGGGGGGGAATCCTTTTGGGGAAGATTGGGGACTTAAAACTACTAGTTTGGGCCATTGGTTTGGACTTCTATTGAAACACCCCCTTTTGGCCCTCTTTTAAGGTCATTTTGAGCATTTTTGGTGAATTTACAGGGATGATTTGGTGACCCAATCTTCTTCTTCTTAGACTTCAATTTGGACCATAAAATAATTTTAAAACTTGGACAATTCATATCCTTTAGGCTTGAGCTCTTCGTCTACAATTAAAAGCTTCTTTATTTGACATTGAAGTCCAGCAACCTTAGTTTGCAACTCTTTAGCTTGAGATCTTGTAAATGGCCTTGGAGTTTCCAAAACTCTATTATCTCTATCATTGTCCATAATTATATCTTTGTCCTTGATGCTATCATCCCCCCTTCTTGAAGATAATTCGTCCCTGAATTCGATCCTACATCAAACAAAGATAAGTTAGCAACATTGAATATGGAACTTACTTGGAATTCACCAACTTGTAAGCATTGTCTCCAATCCTTTCAAGGACTTGAAATGGGCCATCTACTCTAGGATGCAACTTTGACATCCTTTCAGAAGGAAATATCTCCTTCCTAAAGTGAACCCAAACTAAATCTCCATGTTTAAAAATAACTTGCTTTCATCCCTTGTTTTTTCTCAAGGTAGTTTGCTCATTTTTCTTCTCAATTGCAAGCATTGTTTGTTCATGAATTTTTTTCATCATCTTAGCCATTGTCCTACCATCAATATTAGCCATATCGTTAGTGTGTAATGGTAATAAATCAAGGGGAGTGATGGGTTTAAAACCTTAAACAACCTCCAAATGAGACATACCTGTAGAAGAATGGATTGTTCTATTGTAAGAAAATTCATTCATAGGTAAGTGATCTTCCCACGAAGTTAATTTACGTTTTAAAACAACCCTCAACAGGTTTCCTAAGGTTCTATTAACTACTTCAGTTTGTGGGTACAAGAAGTAGAAAGTAACAATTTAGTGTCTAACTTCCCCCAAAACACACGCCAAAAGTGGCTGAAAAACTTAGCATCCCTATTACTAACAATAGTTCTAGGTATACCATAAAATTTGCCAACCTCTTTTACAAAAAGATCAGCAACAAAAAGTCTTTAAACAAGGAATAAAACGAGCCATTTTGGAGAACCTATCTACCACAACGAATATACTATCCTTACCATACATTGTTCTAGGCAACCTAACACAAAATCTATAGAAATATCAATCCAAGGTGAAGTAAGAACAGGTAATGGTGTGTAAAGACCACGTGGTAGCACTTTAGATTTAGCTTGTTTACATTCCAAACACTGTGCGCACATTCTTTCAACATCTTTTCTCATTCCAGGCCAACATAAAGTTTCAAACAGTATGTCTAGTGTCTTTGGGACTCCAAAGTGTCCCATAAGCCCTCCACAATGTGCTTCCCTAACAAATACTTAACGTAAAGAGCAATTAGGAATACAAAACTTATTTTCCTTAAAGAGAAACCCATCTTGGAGGTTAAACCTCTCAAAAGGACTCAACTTACAATCTGCAATTTTTTTTCCAAAATCAACATTATTAGCATAAAGTCCGTTGATTTGATTAAAACCCATTAATTTAGAAGTCAGGGTAGAAACTAAGACATACTTCCTTGAAAGTTCATCAGCAACAATATTTTCTTTCCCTTGTTTGTACGAAGTTACATAAGGAAGCGCTTCAATGAATTCAACCCACTTAGCATGCCTTCTACTAAGCTTACCTTGACTTTTCAAGTATTTCAAGGATTCATGATCAATTTTAATAACAAACTCTCTTGGCCACAAGTAATATTGCCATGTGGCTAAAGCCCTTACCAAAGCATAGAGCTCTTTGTCATAAGTGGAATAGTTCAATGTGGCTCTACTCAACTTTTCACTAAAGTAGGCAATAGGTTTAGAATCTTGCATTAAAACAACACCTACTCCTTTACCCAAAGCATCACATTCAATTTCAAAAGATTTTAGAAAAAGCAGGCAACTGTAGTAATGGAGCAGAACATAACTTTTATTTCAACAAGTTAAATGCATCATCTAGTTCTTTTTCCCTATTTAAAAATCTTATCCTTTTTAATAAATTCAGTTAAAAGAGAAGCAATGGTGCTAAAGTCTCTCCCAAATCTCCTATAAAAATTAGCAAGTCCATGAAAACCCCTAACTTCAGTTACACTCTTAGGTTTAGGCCATTCTTTTATTACTTTGTTTTTCTCTTCATCAAGCTCAACTCCTTTAGAACTAACCACAAAACCCAAAAAAATCACACGATCCACATAAAAAGTACACTTTTTAAGATTAGCAAATAAAAATTAATTTCTAAGAACTTCAAAAACTTGTTTTAGGTGTTCTACATGCTTTTCTAAAGGGTTATAAAAGACCAAGATATCGTTGAAGTACACCACAACATATTTCCCATGAAAATCCTTAAAAACATGATTCATTAATCTCATAAAAGTGCTAGGTGCATTACTCAAGCCGGAAGGCATAACTTGTAATAACCCGACTGGTCGTTTTGGATTTTCGAACCTCGTTCCCTTAAATAATCCTTTCCACATTTTCTTTAGCTAAATTATGACTTGCAGGGGTGGGTGGTTCGGAAGTTAGGAGAATTTCGGGCAAGAATAAGCCTATTCGCTTCATTTGGTCTTTTCAAAAAGGGAAAGTTTGAATTCAGTCAATATTTTGGGAAAACAGACCTAGAATCACAATCCGGCAATTTTTGAGGGTCCGTGGGAAAATATGGAACCTGGGCGTGTGCTCGGAATCGAATTCCGAGGTCCCTAGCCCGAGTAATGGAATATTTTGTAAAAACTGTTAAGTTATGTTTCAATGAATTAAATAAACTAAGAAATTATTGTTTTCATAGGTATTGGGCTCAGATTTTGATTCCGACACTTGGTACGAGTCTGAAATATCATATAAGACATACCCGTAAAATTTGGTGTCAATCCGACTAGTTTAAGGGCGTTTTGACACGTTGGTAGGAAGTTAAGAACTTGAAGTTTATTAAATTTGATCAATTGGTTTTGGGGTCCGATTCATTGATTTAATAATATTTTGGGTGTTCCGAAGGTTCAACTATGTCCGCCTCGTGATTTCAGACTTGTTGGTATGTTCGGGCGGGGCTCGGGAGCCCCGAGAGTCAAATGGTCAAGGTTCGAGTGAAGATGGAAATTGAAGGGGAACAACATCTGCTGCTTCTGTCAAAACTGCTTATGTGGCCCTTGGACTACAGAAGCGGAGGCCGTAGAAGCGGCCCGTTTATTGCGAAAGCGGTTAGGTGGCCCAAGGGGAAGAACCGCATAGGCGGCCTAGAAATCGCATAAGCAATTCTGCTTGTGCAGACCCCAGACCGCAGAAGCGGTCGACCATCCCTTGCCCAAAATCGCAAATGCGGTTGATTTACCGCAAGTGCCAGACCGAAAAAGCAGAAATCACAGGGACAATGAGCTTATTTAATACGTGCTCAAGTGTATTTATCTCTCGTTTTCTCTTCACTTGGGCGATTTTGAAGATTCCAAAGAGAGTATTTCTTCCTAGTATCACAAGGTAAGTAATTCTCACACACTATTAGCTTAAATACATGAACATTAGGTATATTTAGCACCAAAAACATCAAATAAAATCGAGGGTTAGGGCTAGACCTAGGGTTTTGGAAAAACTATGATTTAACCACCTAATTAGTTATGTAATGAACTAAAATTTGCATCTTGATAATCCTTAGGTTATAGAGAATAATTTCTTCAAAAAATCTCGAAATTCGGGCACGTGCGCCCGGGGTCAGAATTTAGCAAACTTGCGGGAAGGGTTGGGAAATCACTTAATTAGCTAGAATTCAACCTTGTGAGCATTTATTAATTAGTTCTTACCTTATTTAAACTAGTTGGAGCTTGTTCGGCTTTGGCTTGAGCTTGGATCCTAGTCTTGTGGTTGAAAGCGCGTTTCAGAGCGAGGTGAGTCTCATTTCTAACATTGTAAGAGGGAATTGTCCCTTAGGTTTCGTGTTGAGTACTTGTTGCTAAATGCGGGGACTATGCACGCGTTATGTGACGAGAGCCCGTGCGTAGCTACTACTATGTTAGATGTTCGGGTAGCTTAAGACCTACATCATGCCTATTAAATATGTTCTTTATGGTACATTGTTGTCATGAACACCTAGTATGCACTAGAGATTTAAGGATATGAGCTTTTTTTATAAATTGATTTATGTTGATTTGAAATTTTTCCTATTTATGTATCATTGTATGTGAATTTGATATAGCGGTACACACTGTAGAGAATATTCATTTTTGGGGTTTGTATGACTATGTCAATACTGTATGATCTTGCTAGTTTCCTTTCTTTACTTGGAAAACGTTAGTGTATCTGGTTTGGTTAAACAAAAATTTGAGACTAAATCATAATTCCGCAATTGGCTGGCCTAATTATGGTGTTAGGCGCCATCATGACCTAGTTAGGCAAAATGGGTCTTGACAATATGGTATCAGAGCACTAGGTTCATGTAGGTCTCACAAGTTACGAGCAAACCTAATAGAGTCTTGTAGATCGGTACAGAGATGTCTGTATTTATCTTCGAGAGGCTATAGGGTTTTAGGAAAGACTACTCTTTATTCATTATTCATCGTGCAAGGGTCAGTGTACTAAGTTTCCTCTTTTATCCTCTCACGGATGGTGAGGTCCCGTACTACTAACGTTTCGGACCTGGGAGGAGCCATTCCCCCATTGCTAGAGGCAAAGGTAGAGGCCGGAGGAGGGCACCGGCCCGTGGTAAGGAACACGGGCATCCTAGAGCTATTCCTGATACACCACTAACAGACCCTATGGGGGATCCCACTATTGAGGAGCAGGGCGAGGCACCCATAGTTGCGCCTACCCCGGCAGATTTCATGACTTTACCGGGGTTCTAGGAGGTCATGGGCCGTATACTTCGGTTCATGAACACCATGACTCAGGCTTGTTTATTTCCAGCAGATCCAGCAGCTTTGCAGGAATTAGGGGGAGCACAAACCCCTAATGTTCAGTCTCCAGTTAAGGCAGCGGCAGTATATTAGACTCCGGGTGCCCAACCCGTAGAGGGGGTTCAGCCAGTTGCTGCAGATGTACCCCAGTCTAGGTCAGTTGTGGAGTACGATCCGCAAAAACTACTATACAAATGGACCAGACTTTACCCCCCAGTCTTCGGAGGCAAGCGTCATGAGGATGCTCAGGATTTCATTGACAGGTGCAGGGACAAATTGCACGCTGTGAGGATACTGGACTCACATGGAGTTGACTTCACTACTTTTCAGCTTGAGGACAGCGCTCGCAGATGGTGGTAGTCTTATATTCTTGGCAGGACCGCCGGTTCTCCTCCCATCGATTGAGATCAGTTTGTGTTGTTATTTTTGGATTGGTATATTCCGCCCTCTGAGAGAGAAGAGCTGCGGTATCAATTTGAGCACCTTGAGCAGGATCAGATGTCTGTTACCGACTATGAGGCAAGGTTTTCTGAGTTACCTCACCATGCACTCATGATACTTCTGACAGATGCAGAGAGAGTGCGGAGGTTTGTCATCGGATTGCTACCCAGTATTCTATCAAGGATGGCCCGAGAGGTAGAGATGGGTACAGAGTATCAGCTTGTGCTCGAGATCGCTGCCGGATTGAAGGTTATCGTCAGAGTGGTAGGGAACAGATGCAGCAAGACAAGAGAGCCAGATTCATTGGAAAGCTCAGAGGTGCCCCAACTAGGGGTAGAGGTCAGTTTGGGAGGGGCCATCCCAGTAGGCCCCCATCTTCAGCACCACCACCTCCCGCCCGGGGTGCTCTAGCACGCCCCTATTTCAGCACCATGCTAGAGAGTTCCTACCGCCCGCTAGCTACTCAGGGTTCTACCAGTGGGTATTCAGGTTCTCAAGGTTCTTCTGGTCCCTACTTCAGTGCTATGCCAGAGACTTCATGTCGTTCACTGACTATTCAGACTCCTCCCACGGGATCTACGAGCCACCGGGGATAGTCATCAGGACAGCAGGCCGCCGCACAACATTGTTTTGAGTGTGACAATCCAGTCCATATGAGGAGATATTGCCCTAGGCTTATGGGTAAGGCAGTACAACAGGGGCAGCAACCCACGACTCTAGCACCAGCGGCCCAGTCATCTAGAGGGGTAGGGCAGAGTGGTAAAGGCCGATCCCAAGGTGGAGGCTAGACAGAGAGAGGTCAGCCAGCTACTCCTTAGTCAGGAGGAGGCTAGACAGCCGGTGCTCCAGCTAGATTCTACGCTCTCCTAGCTATACCGGATGCATTAGCATCCGATTCCATCATCACATGTATTATTTCTGTCAGTGGTAGAGATGCATCGATATTATTTGATCCAGGGTCCACTTACTCATATATATCATCTCTGTTTGCTTGTTACCTGGCCGCTTCTTCTAAGCCTTTGGGGGTTCCTGTTCATGTGTCCACTCCTGTGGGCGATTCTGTGGTTGTGAACCGGGTCTGCCGGTCTTGTATGGTTACTTTCTGTGGTTTTGATACTAGGGCAGATCTCCTGTTGCTCGATATGATCGAATTTGATGTTATCCTAGGCATAGATTGGCTATCTCCTCATCATGGTGTTCTAGATTGCCATTCCAATACTGTTTCTCTAGTGTTGCCAGGAGACTGAAGTGGAGGGGCTCCACTGTAGATACATCTAGCAAGGTTATTTCCTTCCTTAAGGCTCAACACATGGTTGAGAAGGAGTGTTTGGCCTACTTAGCTTATGTCCAAGACACCACTGCAGAGTCTCCATCGATTGATTCAGTGCCAATAGTCTGAGAGTTTGCCGATATTTTTCCTTCTAATCTTCCTGGCATGCCTCCGGATTGTGATATTGATTTTTGTATCGACTTGGCTCTAGGCACTCAGCCTATATCTATCCCACCACACAATATGGCTCCTAGGGAGGTGAAGGATTTGAATAATCAGTTCAAGGAGTTTCTAGCTAAGGGATTTGTTAGGTCCAGCGTATCGCCTTGGGGTGCACCAGTGCTGTTTGTAAAGAAGAAGGACGGGATAATGCGGATGTGCATTGATTACCGCCAGTTGAACAAAGACGCCATCAAGAACAACTATCCGTTTCCCCGTATTGATGATTTGTTTGACCAGTTGTAGGGTGCTAGGGTGTTTTCTAAGATCGACCTAAGATCAGGGTATCATCAGCTGAAGATTCGAGATTCAGATGTTTCGAAGACCGCATTTAGGATGAGATATGGCCACTATGAGTTCCTGGTGATGTCATTTGGCTTGACTAATGCTCCAACATCATTTATGCATTTGATGAAAAGAGTGTTCAGGCCCTATATCGATACCTTCATCATTGTTTTTATTAATGACATCTTGATATATTCACGTAGCCTGGGGGAGCACGAGCAGCACTTGAGGGCAGTGCTTCAGACCTTGCGAGAGCAGAAGCTTTATGCTAAGTTCTCCAAGTGTGAGTTTTGGCTAGAGTCAGTGGCATTCTTGGGGCATATCATCTCAGGAGAGGGTATTAAGGTGAATCCCATGAAGATCGAGGTAGTTCATAGTTGGCCACGTCCTACATCAGTGACCGAGATCAGGAGTTTCCTGGGGTTAGCATGTTATTACCGGTGATTTGTTCAGGGCTTCTCATCTATTGCATCACCTCTGACCAGATTGACCCAAAAGAGGGGACCATTCTGTTGGTCTGATGATTGTGAGGAGAGCTTCCAGAAGCTCAAACGGATTTTACCACGACACCAGTTATTGTATTGCCTTCCGACTCAAGGACGTATATGGTATGTTGCGACGTTTCTCGCGTTAGCTTGGGATGTGTATTGATGTAGGAGGGGAGAGTTATTGCATATGCCTCTTGTCAGCTGAAGGTGCATGAGAAGAATTACCTTGTGCAGGATCTTAGAGTTGGCAGCGAATGTTCATGCTCTTAAGATATGAAGGCATTATTTATATGGGGTGTCATGTGAGGTGTATAGAGACCATCATAGCTTGCAGCATTTGTTCAAGTAGAGGGACCATAATTTGAGATAGCGCAGGTGGCTCGAGTTGCTGAAGGATTATGACATTACCATTCTTTATGACCCAGGTAAGGAAAATGTGGTCGCGGATGCCTCGAGCAGGAATGCGAAGAGCATGGGTAGCTTGGAATTCATTCCTGCTGAGACGAGACCACTAGCTTTGGACATTCAGTCCCTAGCTAATAGACTTGTGAGACTGGACATTTCAGAGCCCAGTCGGGTCCTAGCATGTGTGGTTGCGCAGTCTTCGTTGTTGGGGGAGATTGAGGCCCGACAGCTCGATGATCCGCATTTGGCAGTTCTTAGAGAGACGGTGCTTCAGAGAGGTGCCAAGGAGGTTTCTATTGGCGAGTATGGTGCTCTAGGGTCGTGTATGTGTTCTTAATATTTGTGGCTTGAGAGAGAGGATTCTAGAGGAGGCCCATAGTTTGAGGTACTCCATTCATCCAAGTGCTACAAAGATGTACCATGATTTGAGGTAGCGTTACTGGTGTCGGAGGATAAAGAAGGACATTACAGAGTATGCAGCTAGAATTTTGAATTGCCAGTAGGTCAAGCATGAGCACCAGAGGCCAGGTGGCATACTTCAGCGGATGCCCATTCCGAAATGGAAGTGGGAGTGCATCAATATGGATTTCGTGGTTGGTTTGTCGCGAACTCAATGAAAGGTAGATTCAGTATGGGTTATTGTGGATAGATTGACCAAGTCTACCCATTTCATTCTAGTGGAGACTACTTATACAGTAGAGAGGTATGCCAAAATTTACATTCGAGAGATAGTGAGATTGCATGGTGTGCCGGTCTCCATCATATCAGATAGAGGCCATCAATTTACTTCCCATTTCTGGAGGACTGTTCAGCGAGAGTTGGGGACCCGTGTGGAGCATAGCACGACATTTCATCCTCAGACCAACGGACAGTCGGAGCAGACAATTTACATTTTAGAGGATAAGCTTAGATCATGTGTGGTAGACTTTGGAGGGCAGTGGGACAAGTTCTTACCCTTGGCAGAGTTTGCATATAATAACAGTTGTCAGTCCAACATAGAGATGGCCCCGTATGAGGCAGTGTATGGTCGGCATTGTTGTTCTCCTATTGGGTGGTTTGTGCCTGGTGAGGCTAAGTTGCTTGGTACAAAATTGGTCCAGGATGCCCTGGATAAGGTTAAGCTTATTCAGGAAAGGCTCTGCACAGCTCACCCAAGACAAAAGAGATACGCGGATTAGAAAGTGCGTGATGTATCATTTGCAGTTGGTGAGAAAGTCCTCCCGAAGGTTTCACCAATGAAGGGCATTATGAGATTCGGGAAGAAGGGAAAGTTAAGCCCAATGTTTATTGGCCCCTTTGAGGTGTTGCGGCAAGTTGGAGAAGCTGTCTATGAGCTTGCATTACCTCACAGTTTATCGGGAGTCCATCTAGTCTTCCATGTATCGATGCTCCGGAAGTACCATGCTGACTATTCACATGTGTTGGACTTCAATACCATTCAGTTAGATGAGAGTTTGGGTTACGAAGAGGAGCTAGTTGCCATTGTTGATAGGCAGGACCGCCAGCTAAGTTCCAAGAGGGTTTCTGCAGTGAGAATCCAGTGGAGGGACCAACCGAGCGAAGAGGCGACCTGGGAGTCCGAGGAGGACATGCAGAGCCGATATCCCCACTTATTCAGCAGTCTAGGTACTTTTCTATATCCGTTCATAGACGAATGTTTGTTTAAGAGGTGGAGTATGTAATGATCCAACTGGTCGTTTTGCATTTTCGAACCTCGTTCCATTAAATAATCATTTCTGCATTTGCTTTAGCTGAATTATGACTTGCGAGGGCGGGTGGTTCGGAAGCTAGGACAATATTGGGCAAGAATAAGCCTATTCGCTTGAGTTAGTCTCTTCAAAAAGGGCAAGTTTGACTTCAGTCAATATTTTCGGAAAATGGACCCAGGATCATGATCCGGCAATTTATGAGGATCTGTGGGAATATATGGGACCTGGGTGTGTGCCAAGAATCGAATTTCGAGGTCCCTAGCCCGAGTAATGGAATTTTTTGTTAAAATTTTCAGTTTCAAATAATTAAATAAACTAAGAAATTACTGTTTTCATGGGTATCAGGTTTGGATTTCGATTCTGACACTTGGTACGGGTCCGAAATATCATATAAGACATACCTATAAAGTTTGGTGTCAATCAGAGTAGTTTAATGGCGTCTTGACCCATTGGTAGGAAGTTAAGAACTTGAAGTTCATTAAATTTGATCAATTGGTTTTGGGGTCCGATTCCTTGATTTAATAATGTTTTGGGTGTTCCGAAGTTTTGACTAGGTCAGCCTCGTGATTTCAGACTTGTCGGTATGTTTAGGCGGGGCTCGGGAGCCCCGAGCGTCAAATGGTCGAGGTTCGAACAAAGTTGGAAATTGAAGGGGAACAACATCTGCTGCTTCTGTCAAAACCGTTTCTCGGGCTTTTGGACAACAGAAGCAGAGGCCGTAGAAGCGGCCCATTTATCGCAAAAGCGGTCAGGTGGCCCAAGGGGAAGAATCGCATAGGCGGCCCAGAAACCGTATAAGCAGTTCCGCTTGTGCGACCCCCAGACTGTAGAAGTGGTAAACCATCCCTTGCCCAAAACCACAAATGCGGTTGATTTTCCGCATGTGCTGGACCGCTAAAGCGGAAATCACATAGACAGTGAGCTCATTTAATACGTGCTCAAGTGCATTTATCTCTCGTTTTCTCTTCACTTGGGCGATTTTTAAGAATCTAAAGAGAGTATTTCTTCCTGGTATCACAAGGTAAGTAATCCCCACACACTCTTAGCTTAAATACACGAACATTAGCTAAATTTAACACCAAAAACATCAAATAAATTCGAGGGTTAGGGCAAGACCTAGGGTTTTGGGAAAGCTATAATTTTACCACCTAATTAGTTATGTAATGAACTAAAATTTTCATATTAATAATCCTTAGGTTATAGAGAATAATTTCTTTGAAAAATCTCGGAATTTGGGCACGTGGGCCCAGGGTCGAAATTTAGTAAACTTGCGAGAAGGGTTGGGAAATCACTTAATTAGCTAGAATTCAACCTTGTGAGCATTTATTGATTAGTTCTTGCCTTATTCAAACTAGTTGGAGCTTGTCTGGCTCGACTTCAGCTTGAAGCATAGTCTTGTGGTTGAAAGCGCGTTTCGGAGCAAGGTGAGTCTCCTTTCTTACCTTGTAAGCGGGAATTGTTATCTTACGTTTCATGTTGAGTACTTGTTGCTAAATGAGGGGAATACGCACGCATTATGTGACGAGAGCCCTTGCGTAGCTACTACTATGTTAGATGTCCAGGTAGCTTAGGACCTACATCATGCCTATTAAATATGTTCTTTATGGTACATTGTTGATATGAACTCCTAGTATGCACTAGAGACTTAAAAGGGAGAATATGAGCTTGTTTCTATAAATTGATGTATGTTGATTTGATATTTTGCCTATTTATGTGTCATTGTATGTGAAATTGATATATATGTTATCCTTAATTGTGGATCGAGCCGATCGCCTCAGTATGAATAGATGCATTTATAGGCGCACCATCGACCCTCGGCAACTGCACATTTATTTTTGTTGATTCGAACCTTCACCTCGGTATTATGTGCATATGTTGATTGTGAAAAAGCTTATATATGCTTCATTTTTCCATTTTCTCACTTGATAAATTATATACTTGATATTGCAATGTTCTTGACTTACAATACATTTTATAACCTGCCATTACTTGTAAAATTCTATGTTTGATCATGCTATATTTACACTTATGTATATATATATACTAATTGACCTTAGCAAGTATCGAGTCGACCTCTCGTCTCTACTTCTTTGAGATTAGACGGGATACTTACTGAGTACACGTTGTTTACGTACTCATGCTACACTTCTGTACTTAAATATACAGGGTTTGAGGCAGGTGGATCCGTACATCACTAGGGTGCATATCAGTGAGCACTTTCTGGGACTTCTACGGTGAGCTACCTTCTTTATCATGCCGATCCGCAGCCGAAAGAGTCTTTTCTTGTATTTATGATTTTCTGTCTATTTCTATTCAGACAGTAGGACAGTGTTTTGTATATTTTTTTGTGTTTACTCTACTGGTCTCCCGTAGCTAATGACACCGGGTTCTAGCACACACTGTAGAGAATATTCATTTTGGGGTTTGTATGACTATGTCAGTACTATATGATCTTGCTAGTTTCCTTTATTTATTTGAAAAACGTTAGTATATCTGGTTTGGTTAAGCAAAAATTTGAGACTTAATCATAATTCTGCAGTTGGCTGGCTAACTTTGGTGTTAGGCATCATCATGACCTAGTTAGGCAAAATGGGTCGTGACATAACTAACCACTCATAAAGCCCATATTTGGTCTTAAATGTAGTTTCTATTCTTCTCCCAGATTCATTCGAATCTGATGGTAACCACTTTTTAGATCAATTTTAGAAAAAAATTTGGATCCATGTAATTGATCCAACATGTCATCAAGACGAGGAATAGAGTGGCGATACTTTATCGTAATCTTGTTTATTGCTCTACAATCCACGCATATCCTTCAAGTTCCATCCATTTTTGGTACCATTAGGTGGGAATAGAGAAAGGGCTCATGCTCTCTCTCTCTCACAAAGCATTTCTCAAGCAACTCCTCAACTTTCCTTTAAAGTTCTTTTGTCTCTTCTGGATTACTCCTATAGGCTGGCGTATTTGGGATTTGTGGTCCAGGTACAAAATTAATTTGATGCTCAATGCCACGTAAAGGTGGCAATCTATTAGGAATATCTTCTGGAAAGACATCTTCAAAATCCTGCAAAAGAGAAGAAATACTACTTGGCAAAGAAGAAGTTAGCAACTCAGAATTAATCAAAGCCTCTTTGTAAGTAAGTAGTATTATGGGCAGCCCCTCTTTTCATGCATTTAAACACTCTTTGGATTTTATATAGAAACTTTATTTTCTTTCCTTAGCCTCGTTCCTCTCGCCAAGACTGTATATTTTCTCATTCGAACCCATTTTTATCTCTTCTCTCAAATTTATTCCCTCTCTCTCTTTCTCTTGGCCTTCTCTCTTTATATATAATTCTTGGCCTCTTTTCTTTTCTTTTTCCTGAAGCTCACTTTTTATACCTCCTCTTGGTTTTCCCATTGTTTCCATTAATATATTTTGATCTCCAAACACTTGTGAAGGAGATAAAGGTACAAGAGTAAAGTTTCATCCATTTAGTTAAAGAGAATATCTATTCTTTCTTCCATTATGAAAAACATTCTTGTCATACTGCCAAGGACGAACTAGTAAGATATGACAATCTTGTATATTTATTATGTCTCAAAGAATAGAATCCTCATATCTACCAACATTAAATGAAATCATGCACTGTTTATTTACCTTTAGTTCACCACAATCAGTTAACCATTAGAGTCTACAGGGAGTAGGGTGTTTTATGCATGTAAGTCCTAATTTTTCAACAAAGTATGAACTCACCACATTAGCACAACTACCACTATCAATGATCATAGAGCAATATTTTCCCTTTATCCCACACCTAGTATGAAATATATTCTCCCTTTGTTCTTCACTATTGCTTTCCAAATTGATAGTCAAAATCATTCTAACTACCCCAATCATGACCTCGTTAGGTAGTTCCACATCATCTTTATCACTCACATCTCCCTCTTCTTCTCCCTCACTTTTTTCACTCTCATATCCTCCATCTTCTCAAAGAATGATGTTTTTTCTACTTGGGTATTCATGAATTATATGTCCCATTTCTTTACATTTATGACATTGAATAGAACTAGAAGGTGTAAAGGTTTAGGGTTAAAGGTTTTACCTCCCTCATTGTTCTCAAATTTACCTTTACCCTTGCCTTCTTGAGGTCTAGTAGAACTCTACATCTCATTATTTGGCCATGGCTTCTTGGAGATGGTGCCTGTCCGACCTTTCCATGAGCTAGTCTGGTTTCTTTTATTTCAATTTTCTACCGTTACACAAAAATCAACTAACTCATCTATTGTTACATATTGTTGTAATTATACTACATCGGTTATTTCCTTATTTAAAACATTTAAAAACCTAGGCATTGTAGTCACTTCTTCCTCTGTACAATTAGCTTGGATCATAGCCATATCCATAGACTTAAAGTACTCATCCACAGATATGGACCCTTGCTTCAGTGTTTGAAGACGTTGTTGTAACTCTCTTTGAAAGTGTGATGGCACGAATATCTTCCTCACCACCCTCTTCATCTCAGCCCAAGTAGCAACTGGTGCTTGTCCTTCGTGCGATCTGTCCCTAATAAGCTTTTTCCACCAAATAGCAGCATAGTCAGACAACTCAACAACAATAAGTATAACTTTCTTACCTTCAAAGTAGCCGTGACAATCAAAGATGGCTTCAACCTTTCTCTGTCAATCAAGGTACAAGTTTGGGTCCCTTGTACCCTTGAATGACGGCATCTTCATCTTTATACTACTTATATTGTCATCTTCTACTCTACCTCTTTGTCAACTCCTATCTCTTTCCACCCTATCAAAATCAATATCATTAAAATCATCTATAGAGTTTTCTTGATTTACAATGGAAGCATGAGGTACATTTTCCTAGCTTGGGGCCTAACATTATTTTCCCTCTTAAGTTCAGCTATTGTATCGTTTCGATCAGCAATGATATCCCTCATTTCTTGGAGTTGCAAATTCAACCTTTCAAATTGTTGATGCATATCTTTCAAGGTAAAATCATTTCTTGCTTTGATTTCGGCTTTTTGGAGAACCCTTCGTTCATCATCACTACCAGTATGCGGCATCATTAAAAAAAATTTAAATTGTATCACACAAATTAGCTTATATTATTTCTTTCTCTAGGAATAATCTTTGAACAAAATACTTTATAGATTTATAGTTAATCCCAACTTGTATGAAGTTCTTAGTAGTAAAATTCAATTTTTTTAGGAATAATAAAAAGAACCAAAAACGTTTAGGCTCGGTTGAAACAAGACATGAACAAAAAGGAAGGGATATAAATATGTAGATTAGAAAGAGTAAGAAAATCTAGGATCCCCTATTCTTGTTTCTTTTGTTAATTTTTGGAAATAAATTATATGAAAAAGAAATATCTTGGAGAGAAAGCAATTGTATATTTTTTTTTAAAAAAAAGAACTGATTTTTTCGTTTTTTTTCTTCTTTTTTTTGTTAATTATTTTCATTACTCTTCAAGAACAAAATTTTGATAGAATCTCTCTGATATCACTTGATAACAACTAGGTCAGAAATCCAAATTAAATTAAGAATTTGAGAAGTAAATACGAAAGCAATAACAACAATAAATTGAACAACTAGAATTAAAGAGATAAAAATAAAGGATATGGGAAAAGTTCAAGAAAAGAATTCCAAGAACGCAAGTTCTATAGCATCGACAAGATCAAAGTAACAACGTCTTGATTTATGGAAGAAATCAAACACCTTTACTTAAAAAGCAAATCAAAATAATAGATTCAGATCTTCACTATATTACGAGTAAATTGAGACAACAATTAATAACTAATATTAATCGCCTTCTAAGAATACCATAAAGGAACCAAAGATATCATAAAAGAAAAGCAATCTTACTATATTGAACTATGAACTAGTAAAGGTTGAAAGATAAATCTCAAACCACAAGTAACAAAGGTTCAAAAGAACTCTCAAAGTATGATATGCTTAATCAATAATGTGGTATCTTATTAATGAGAAGAACTCCTTATTTATAGGAGAAAAAAATCTTAAAAGAATGTAGGGGTTGCTATAAAGTCATCTAAATTAGATAGGGGGCTACTAGGGGTCACAATAACCTTACTTAGGTAGAGGGCTCCTAAGGGTTAACAAAAGCCATTAAAATGAAGTGGGGGGGAGGCCAAATTCTTTTGGGGCAGATTTGGGCCTTAAAACTACTATTTGGGCCATTGGTTTGGACTCCAATTGGGATCCTTTTGAAATACCCTCTTTTGGACCTCTTTTAAGGTCATTTTGAGCCCTTTTGGTGGAATTCAAGGGCTGATTTGGTGACCCAATATTCCTTCTCTTGTGCTTCAATTTGGACCACCTAATGATTGTAAAACTTGAAAAATTTATCTCCTTTAGGCTTAAGCTCTTCCTCTACAATTAAAATCTTCTTTATTTGATATTGAAATCCAACAACCTTAGTTTGAAACTCTTTAGCTTGAGATCTTATAAATGGCCTTGGAGCTTCCAAAACTCTATCATCTCTATCATTGTCCTTAATTATATCCGTGTCTTTAATGCTATCAGTTTGACCAAGATAATTATGATATGATTTTCTCCATAAAGGAGACATTCATCATATAGAAAGATCTTGTAGTACAAAATTAATTAAGAGCTTCGGAAGAGCTAATATGTTACATCATCTTCCTTATGACCCAGCAAGCTTCATGTGTCATTTAGAATTGCTTGTGTTGTGGCTTTTAAAGCAGACTATCTCATGATCTTGCCCGACTTCGACACATCTTCTACTATTTATTCCATTTTACCACATCATTAAAAGGCTTACCTACAGCCGAGATTAAATGCCCAATGTTGGCTCTTGAGCTTGAAGAAAGTACTCGACCATCACGTTTTCTTCAATCGGGGGATCGACTTTGGCAGATTACTCTCTCTATCTGAGCTCATATTCCCTAAAGCTTTCATTAGGCTTCTTTTCCATCTAATTAAGGGACATGCGATCCAGAGTAATTTCTATATTGCACTGAAAGTGCCGGGCAAAGGTCTGATCCATATCATCCCATGTGTACCACATGTTAGCGTCTTGGCGGGTGTACCACTCTAGAGCTGCCCCACTCAGACTCTGACTAATATATGCTATCAATAATTTGTCCTTCCTACCAACGCCTCTTATCTTACTACAATAGCCTCTCAAATGGGCCACGGGATCTCCATGTCCGTCATACAAATAAAACTTCAACATCTTAAACCCAGCAGGCAGTTGGATGTCACGAAACAAGCACAAGTCTTTGTAAGCCATGTTCATCTGGCTCCCTATCTCTTGCATGTTTCTTAAAGATTAGTCTAAGATTTTCACGTTCCTAGATATCTCATCTTTCTCTACTGTCTTATCAAGCTTTTCAGTTTAACCAGAAGGCTCAAAATAAGAAGTGTGAGAGTATGGATGCGAGACTTTGAAAGTTGGTTCTGGAGCATAGTTTTGGACATCGGGGACTTAGAAAATATAATCTCGTTAGAGGATCAAGGAAAAGCAGCTAGAGGAGGATCTAGAAGAGCATGTGTGGCCAAATGAGCGGGATGTGAGGTGGTTTTGGCAGGTAGAGTGTGAAAAGGTTGTGGGGATATTTGAATAGCAGTGGGAATCTTGATTTGTGATAGTGGGGTAATTGCAGGGTTTTTAGCGTAGTTTGCAGGGAATGAAGGTGGAGGATGCCCACTGATCCAAGACTGATACATTTCTGCTATCTGTTATTTCGACATTTGGACCTTTGTTGACACCCAATGTTTTCCTATATATTTTCAGTATGCAAAAGAACTTCAAAATAGCATATATAAGTATGTCCAAGCATTTTTTTCTACAATTTTAAAAGTTTTAAAAATGATTTATTTTTTTTATCCATAAAATCCCAATAATTATGTCTAAAATTATTATTTTTGATGATTCATTTATTGGATTCTTAAACTTATGCTAAAATATAGCTAAGGTATTTTTTGCATATTTTTTATAAATTTATTTAGTATTTTAAGCTATTATAAAGTTACAGGTGTGTATATATATATATATATATATATATATATATATATATATCTGTGTGTGTGTGTGCGCGCGCGCGCGCGTGTGCGTGTGTATGTGTGTGTGTGTGTCGTCCAAGTGGGAGATTGTAAGAGTTTATGGACTTCCACATACATTTTGTATTAAGAATAACTACATATTGGTTGATATCGTTAAAAGGTTGAACCAAGTTAAAAGTGATTTGCTAAGGTTTAAAGTTAAATGAGTCTACCAAACATCTCCAAAGTATAGCGTCTTATGTGTAGGTATTCGGATATAATTTCTAATTTAATGATGAGTTAAATTAGAATTACTTAAACTGTATGCATCTGTAAATAGGGTTATGGTCCCCAAATCATATGTAAGGTTCATTTCTAATATCTCATTGTTGGAAAAGGGAGATATGCCACCTGTGTGATTCCTACGTCTTGGTTTGGAAGACTACTGATTGCTAGACCGAACAATTCTAGTCGTCTTATGGTTTATGCATTCGCATCTAATTTCGATTCTTGATGTCACGACCCAAACCCCCGATCGTGATGGCGCCCAACACCTTGTTAGGAAAGCGCAACCATTTGACATTTTCATTTCCAATTATTAACTCAAAGTTTCCAATTTAAGTAAAAACAAAGTCATGTTTTCATAATGATAAAGTAAGTGCAAAAAATAAAATAACCGAAATAACATCCCATAAGGATCTGGCATCACAAGTCTGAGCCTCTAAATACAACGGAATAATATCCTATACATGTCAAGTCTAATGCAGGAGTAAAAGAATAACAAAAGGAGAGATCGGGTCCTGCGGACGCCGCTAGCTACCTCGATAACCCTGCGGCTAAACTGATGCAGCAGCAAGATATCAACTAGCCTCTTGGATCCCTGCATTTGCACATAAGGTTCAGGGAGTAGAGTGAGTAGTCCAACTCAGTGAGTAATAGCAATAAATAATAACTAAATGAAAGAAAACCTATAAGAACACTATGCAGTTCTATAAATAACAGTACAGGTAGGAGCATTCTAAAAGAGGAAAATCTAGTATCACTCTCCTACAGTCCAACAATTATCCAACACTACCGCAGCACGCAACCCGATCCTTAATAATATTACTGCGGCGTGCAGCCTGATCCGATGTAATATATATAGTGATGCGGCGTGCAGCCCTATCCAATAATATATATATATATATATATATATATATATATATATGCGTACAGCCCGCTCCAATATATATAGGTATATATATGTATAATGCTGCGGCGTGCAGCCTGCTCCAATATATATAACGCTGCGGCATGCAGCCCGCTCCATTTAACGTCGACGGCGCTCACTAGAGGTGTATACAGACTTCGGAGGGGCTCCTTCGGCCCAAGCGCTATAATACTGCAGCGTGCAGTCCGATCCACACATATATCACAGCGGTGTGCAGTCCGATCCACACATATATCACAGTGGCGTGCAGTCTATATATATAATTATCGTGGTGTGGAGTCCGATCCAATCCATGTATATGTATATACTGCTGCGGTGTGCAGCCCGATCTGGTATATATCAAATACCTCACTATAGGGTCATTGACCCCTCTCAGTCAATATAGACTTGGCCTCACGGGCCCACTCAGCTAAAACAGGGTATTCAACCCTAAGTATTCTCATTTAGAGTGCATTGTGCTAATACCGATTCATATTATGTTTTACAGTTAAGAATACGACTGCGAGTATGTGTTCAACAGGTAAAGTGTGGTCAATTAATTCAACAGGCTCCCCTAGAGGTTCTACAGATCGGCACAAGGCCCCAAACATGTCAACTAGCCTAAAATGTACGGATATAAGCTTAGTCTCAGTCAAAACGTACAGTACACCATCAATCGGGATGGACCAAGGCCGAATCCCCAGCCATAATATCACCATGCTCATCACACGGCGCGTGTTTCATCTTACATAGCATCGTATAGTGCAAATACGAGGTTTGAAACCCTCAGTATATCATTCATAACGATTACTTACCTCAAACCGGCAAAAATCCTAGCTCGCCTTGTGATTTCCTCACAAATCGACCTCCTCGAGTGTAGAATCTGACCAAAACCACAAGGAATCGGTTACAATAAGCTAATGGGACATAACCCAATTGAAAGAACTCGAAAAACACCCAAAAACACGAAGTTGGCAAAACCCAAGCCCTGGTTCCACTTCTCGAAAAATCACAAAATTTATATTTTCGGAATCCACGTCTCGCCACGAGTCCGTACATATAAAATTTATCAAAATCGGAGTTCAAATGAGCCACCAAATCCCAAATTTACATAGCAAAAATCCAAGCCCTAACTTCTTCAATTTATACCCAAATTCAGAGAACTAAAGGATGATTCTTCGATTAAATAACATATTAAGGCCACGAGACTTACCTCCAATCACTTCCGGATGAAATCCCCTTCAAATTCTTTCAACTAGCTCTCAAGGTAGTGCAAAAAATGGAGAAAATAATGAGGGGTTTGCGAATGAAATTTTTTATTGAAAGCCTTATGTTCCGCCCAGATTTACCTTATGCAATCCCAGCGCTAGGCATGCGATCGCGATGAATAAAATTTTAAAATTACAAAAACCTTCTATGCGATCGTGACAAGGTCCCTGCGATCGCAATGCACAACTATCCAACAGTACGCGATCACATCCATTACTATGCAATCGAATAGTGCAAAATCAAACTCCCCTAAATTTCCTCTAATGCAAAAGCGGAGACACCCATGCGATCACATTTCTCTGCTGACCAGCTCTATGCGATCGCAACATGGTCTATGCGATCACATAGGCTTAATTTCTTCTGCAATTTTTCTGAAAAATCTGCTATCTTCAAACATGGGAATTAGTCCATTTAACCACCCGAATCCATCCCAAGGCCCCCTGGACCTCAACCAAAAATACCAACCTATTCTAAAACACCATACGAACTTGTTTCAATCAATAAAACATGCTCAACAACACACGAATCATCAAATTACCACAGATTCAAGCCTAAATTTTCTTAAAACTGTCGAAACACATGTTCGATCAAAAACCCGACCAAACGACGTCCGAATGACCTAAAATTTTGCAAACATATCCAAAATCACCTAATGAAGCTACTTCAACTCTTGGAATTCCATTCCGACCCTTAGATCATAATCTCAACTATCCACCGGAATTTGCCAAAATTCCAACTTCGCCAATTCAAGCCTATTTCCACACCAGACCTCCAAATCCGATTCCGATTGCTCTCCTAGGTCACAAATCATCCCCCGAAACTAACCAAACCGACGGAATTCACATTCATATTCAGATTCCGGTTGACCTTTCTAAAACAAGTTTCCTTCTAAGAGGCTATGTGCTTTATTTTCAACCAAAACTAATTCAATTACACCCGATCGACTCTAATACCGATATAGAAAATGAAGAAACACAATAAGGGGGTAACAGGGTGGTAACTCACGTGATGATGGACCGGGTCGTCACATCCTCCCTAACTAAAACTAACGCTCGTCCTAGAGCGGGTCAAGAAACATACCTGGAGTTCCAAATGGGTAGGGATATCTACTCCGCATCTCCTGCTCGGTCTCTCAAGTAGCCTCCTCCGTGGGCCGACCACTCCACTACACTTTTATAAAGAAATATCCTTGGACCTTAACTTTTGAGCCTGTCAAACCAGAATAGCCATCGGCTTCACATCATATGATAAATCATCATCCAGTTGAACCGTGCTGAAGTCCAACACATGAGATGGGTCCCCAACATACTTTCGGAGCATAGACACATGGAATACCAGATGCACACTGGACAAGAAGGGTGGCAAAGCTAGCTCATATTCCACGTCTCTAATCCTCCTGAGTATCTCAAAAGGGCCAATGAACCTAGGACTCAGCTTCCCTTCTTCCCGAACCTCAGAACAACCTTCATGGGTGAAACCTTCAACAAGACCCTCTCGCCAACCATGAAAGACTCATCTCGAACCTTCTGGTCCACATAACTCTTCTGGCCTGACTGTGCTGTGCGATGCCTCTCCTGGATCAACTTCACTCTCTCCAAAGCATCCTGAAATATCTCAGTCCCTAACAATCTAGCCTCACCAGGCTCGAACCATCCCACAGGAGATCTACACCGTCTACCATACAACGCCTCATACGGGGCCATCTGAATACTCGACTAATAACTGTTATTGTAGGCTAACTCTGCAAGCGGAAAAAACTCATCCAATGAACCTCCAAAATTGATAACACATGCACACAACATATCCTCCAAGATCTGAATAGTGCGCTCGGACTATCCGTCTGTCTGAGGATGGAATGATGTGCTCAACTCTACTTGCGTACCCAGCTCCCGCTGAAATGCCCTCCAGAACTGAGAAGTGAACTGAGTATCTTTATCAGAGATAATGGACACTTGAACCCCATTTAACCTGACAATCTCCCGAATAAAGATCTTTGCCAACCGCTCCGATGAATAAGTAGTATATACTGGAATGAAGTGTGCAGATTTGGTCAGCTGATCAAAAATCACCCAAACTGAATCAAACTTTCTCAAAGTCCGAGGGAGACCACACACGAAATCCATAGTAATTTGCTCCCATTTTCACTCAGGAATATCCCTACGCTGAAGAACACCGCCCGATCTCTAATGCTCATACTTGACGTGCTGACAGTTGAGACATCGGGCTACATGACTCACAATATCTTTGTTCATCCTCCTCCACCAGTAATGTTATCTCAAGTCCTGATGCATCTTCGCGGCACCCGGATGAATAGAGTACCGCGAGCTATGAGCCTCCTCTAGTATCAACTTTCAAAGTCCATCAACATTGGGCACGCCAATCCGTCCCTGCATCATCAATACACCATCACCGTCAATAGTCACATCCATGGCATCATCGTGTTGAACTCTGTCCTTATGGACAAGCAAATATGGATCATCATACTGACGCTCTCTGATGCGATCATATAAGGAGGACCGAGAAACAACACAGGCAAACACCTGACTCGGCTCTGAAAAATCCAATCTCACCATCTGATTGGCCAACGCCTGAACATCAACTGCAAAGGGTCTCTCCCTAACTAGAATATAAGCCAAGCTGCCCATACTAACCGCCTTCTGGCTCAAAGCATCGGCTATTACATTGGCCTTCCCCGGATGATGCAATATGGTAATGTCATAATCCTTAAGCAACTCAAGCCACCTCCGCTGTCTCAAAATAAGATCTTTCTATTTGAAAAGATGCTGAAGGTTACGATGATTAGTATACACCTCACAAGAAACACCATACAAGTAATGCCTTCAATTCTTAAGAGCATGAACTATGGCTGCTAACTCTAGATCGTGCACGTGGTAGTTCTTCTCATGGGGCTTCAACTGGCGAGAAGCATAAGAAATAACCCTACCCTCCTGTATCACCACACATCTGATGCCGACTCTCGAGGTATCAGAATACACGATGTAGGAACCTGAAGCTGACGACAATATCAAAATTGGCATCATGGTCAATGCTGTCTTGAGCTTTTGGAAGCTCTCCTCACACTCCTCGGACAACACAAATGGAGCACCCTTCGGAGTCAACTTAGTCAAGGGTAATGCAATAGAAGAAAATCCGTAAACAAACCGGCGATAATATCCTGCCAACCCAAGGAAACTATGGATCTCAGTGGCTAAGGCCGGTCTAGGACAACTCTGCACCACCTCTATCTTCTTCGGATCCACTTGTATACCATCACTGGACACCACGTGTCCCAGAAAAGCCACAGACTCAAGCCAGAACTCACACTTGGAGAACTTTGCATAAAGCTTCTCCTCCATCAACCTCTGCAATAGTACTCTCAAATGCTGAGCATGCTCCTTCTGTCTATGAGAGTACACCAAGATGTCATCAATAAACACAATCACAAAGGAATCCAGATACGGCGGGAACACGCTGTTCATCAAATGCATGAACACGGCTGTGGCATTAGTCAGCCCAAAAGACATAACTAGAAACTCATAATGTCCATATCTCATCTTGAAAGTTGTATTCATGATATTAGAATCCCTAATCTTCAGCTGGTGATAGCCTGAACAAAGATCAATCTTCGAGAATACCGTTGCTCTCTGGAGCTGATCAAACACATCATCAATACACGGTAGAGGATACTTGTTCTTCATTGTTACCTTGTTCAACTGCCTATAATCAATACACATCCTCATTGAGCCATATTTCTTCTTGACAAACAAGATCGGTGCACCCCACAGCGAGACACTCGGTCCAATGAACCCCTTATCTAGGAGTTCCTAAAGCTGCTCCTTCAATTCCTTTAACTCAGCTGGTGCCATACGATAATGAGGAATAGAGATAGGCTGAGTGCCCAACACAAAATCAATACCAAAGTCAATATCCCTGTCCGGGGGCATGCCCGACAGGTCCGAAGGAAACACATTCGAAAAATCCCTCACAACGGGAACAGAATCAAGGCTGGAAGTCTCAACTCCAACATCCCTTACAAATGCCAAATACGATAAACATCCCTTCCCAACCATACACTGGGCCTTTAAGAAAGAAATTACCCTGCTGGGTACATAATCAGTCAAACCGTACCAATCGGTCCTCGGGATACCCGACATAGCCAATGTGACTATCTTGGTATGATAGTCTAGAATATCGTGGCACGGTGATAGCCAATCCATGCCAAAATAACATAGAAATCAACCATGCTCAATAGAAGCAAATCAACTCGGATCTCCAGTCCCCCAATAGTAATAAGACAGGATCGATACATGTGGTACACAATAATAGTATCGCCCATCGAGGTAGAAACATGCACATGCAACACAAGACACCCTCGGGTCGTACCCAAATGATAAGAAAAGTATGAAGATACATAGGAATAAGTGGAACCAGGATCAAATAAAACTGAGGCATCCATGTGGAAGACTGAAATAATACCTATAATAACAATATCCGAACTAACGGTATCTGAACAACCCTGAAGAGCATAGAAATAAACCTGACCACCTGATCGGCCTCCCCCTCGAGGGCGACCCCTAGATGCCTAACCCATACCCCTAGCTAGTGGGGCGGTGCTGAAGAAGATGGACCAAAGATGAGGGTTGATCCCTTTGCTGAGATTAACTGGATGCATGGCGGGGACACTCCCTCCGAATATGCCCGAACTCCCTACACTTATAGCAACTCCCGGGTGCTGGGGGCTGGAACTAAAGGGAACCCCTTGCGCCAGAGTGGCTAGCTGATGAACTCGGCCGGTATAAACCCTGAGCAGATGAAGCCTGAGATGAACTCTGCACTGGAAGGGCACTGGGAGATGGCTGACTGTGATGAGAGCCCTGATAACCTCGACCAGAAGATGACCCACGGTACTTTGAATGAACTGGCTTTGGAGGCCTAAAAGATCGACCTCTGCTCTGCTGACCCTAGCCTCTAGACTGAGCACCAATGAAGCTACCTAATCCTCGAGACCTCTTGGCCTCCCACTCATCACGCTCCCGTCGAAGATCTGTCTCAATGTCGCGAGCACTATCCACTGTATCCTCGAAGCAATGACTCAGGGCCCTCTCTCAAGTCATCAAAATACGAATAGGATAAATAAGTCCATCCACAAATCCCCTGATTCTCTCCTGATCGGTAGGAACCATCCATGGATGATAATGAGCGAACTTTGAGAATCTCAACTCATACTCCGTCACAAACATATCCCCCTGACGCAGCCATTCAAACTGCCTGCGTAGTTCCTCCCTCTACAACGTTGGTATCCAGTTCTCCAGAAAGATAGTAGAAAACTCCATCCATGTCCATAGTGCTGCACCTGCCGACCTACGATGCTCATATGCCTCCCACCATGTGAAGCCTGCTCCCTGTAACTGAAAAATAGTAAATGATACGCCACTCGACTCGAGGATCCATGCTATACAGAGCATACATCGACACTTGTCGAGAAAACCCTGGTTATCCTCGCTCGAAATACCACTTAAAGTAGAAGGTGAAAGCATGCTGAACCTCGCAAGACGACGCTGCTCGTCGTTTGGCATCACTGGGACCCTATCATACTGAACAGGAAAACCCGGTTGTACTGGGGCTACTAGCTGGACTAGGGCAACCTGCTGAACTGGTGGCGCCTTTGGTGTCTGTAGACCCTGCACTACCTGCTTTGGAGTGCGAGTTACGGGGGTCAGATGACCACCCCCGATCTGAGATGTTGTTGCGGCAGTAGTGGCCGAGACTGCCTGAGCTAGGCCAGCGCAAACTGTAAAAATCTGAGCTAGGGCCTCCTAAAGACCCGGAATCACAATAGGCACAGCTGGTGCCTGTGCATGTGCTGCTGGAACCTCTGCAACTGGAGGCTGATCCTGAATGGGGGCAACTGGTGGGTCAACTGGTACTTCCCCAGCTACTCTACCCCTACCACAACCACGACCGTGTCCACAACCTCTAGCAGGTGGCAATAGTGGTTGTCTACCACGTCCGATAGCACGAGTTCTCGCCATCTGCGAGAGAATAGAATACAAAAGTTTAGTTTCGGATCAAGAAAGTCGCACGACAAGAATTTCAAGAATTTGAATTTTCCCTAAAGGTTCTGCAGCCTCTCGAGGATAAGTACAGACGTCTCCGTACCGATCCGCGAGATTCTACTAAACCGGCTCATGACTCGCGAGACCTGATATCCTAGGCTTTGATACCAACTTGTCACGGCCCAAACCCCGGTCATGATGGCGCCCAACACCTTGTTAGGCAAGCCCGACCATTTGACATTTCCATTTCCAATTATTAACTCAAAGTTTCCAATTTAACTAAAAAAAAACTCATGTTTTCATAATGATAAAGTAAGTGCGAAAAATAAAATAACCGAAATAACAGCCTATAAGGATCTAGCGTCACAAGTCTGAGCCTCTAAATACAACGAAATAATATCCTATACATGTCAAGTCTAATGTAGGAGTAAAAGAATAACTAAATGAGAGATCAGGTCCTACGGACGCCGGTGGCTACCTTGATAACTCTGCGACTAAACTGCTGCAGCTACAAGATATCAACTAGCCTCCTGAATCCTTGTATCTGCACACAAGGTGCAGGGAGTAGAGTGAGTACTCCAACTCAGTTAGTAATAGCAATAAATAATAATTGAAGGAAAGAAAACTTGTAAGAACACTATGCACTTCTATAAATAACAGTACGGGCATGAGCATTTCTAAAAGGGAAAAATCCAGTATCAGTCTCCTACAGTCCAGCAGTTATCCAACACTACTGCGGCGTGCAACCCTATCCTTACTAATACTGCAACGTGCAGTCCGATCCACATACATATCACTACGGCATGCAGTCCGATCCATATATACATATATATATATAATTACTACGGTGTGCAGTCATATCTAATACATGTATATGTATATACTGCTGCGGCATACAGCCCGATCCGATATATATCAAATACCTCACTATGGGGTCCTTGACCCCTCTAAGTCAATATAGACTTAGCCTCTCGGGCCCACTCAGTTAAAACAAGGTATTCAACCCTAGGTATTCTCATTAGAGTGCATTGTGCTAATACCGGTTCATATTATATTTTACAGTTAAGAATACGACTGAGAGTGTGTGTTCAACAGGTAAAGTGTGGTCAATTAATTCAACAGGCTCCCCTAGAGGTTCTACATATCGGCACAAAGCCCCAAACATGGCAACTAGCACAAAATGTACGGATATAAGCTCAGTTTCAATCAAAACGTACAATACACCATCAATCGGGATAGACCAAGTCTGAATCCCCAGCCATAATATAACCACGCTCATGTTTCATCTAACATAGCACCGTATACGGGGTTTCAAACCCTCAGTATATCGTTCATAACCATTACTCACCTCAAACTGACCAAAATCCTAGCTCGCCTTGCGCTTTCCTCGCAAATCGACCTCCTCGAGTGTAGAATTTGACAAAAACCACAAGGAATAGGTTACAATAAGCTAATGGGACATAACACAATTGAAAGAACTCGAAAAACACCCAAAAACACGAAGTTGGCAAAACCCGAGGCCCGGGTTCACTTCTCGAAAAATTATGAAATTCACATTTTTGGAATCCTCGTCTCGCCATGAGTCCACACATATATAATTTATCAAAATCGGAGTTCAAATGAGCAACCAAATCCCAAATTTACGTAGCAAAAATCCAAGCCCTAACTTCTTCAATTTATACCCAAATTCACAGAATTAACGGATGATTCTTCGATTAAATGACGTATTAAGACCACGAGACTTACCTCCAATCACTTCCTGATGAAATCCCTTTCAAATTCTATCAACTAGCTCTAATGGTAGAGCAAAAATGGAGAAAATAATGAGGGGTTCGCGACTAAAATATTTCATTAAAAAGCCTTCTGTTCCGCCCAGATTTACCTTATGCGATTGTAGCCCTCGGCATGCGATCGCGATGAACAAAATTTTAAAATTTCAAAAACCTTCTATGCATTCGCGAATAGGTCCCTACGATCGCAATGCATAGCTACCCAACCCTACGTGATCGCATCCGTCACTATGCGATCGCATAGTGCAAAATCAAACACCCCTGAATTTCCTCTTATGCAAATGCGGAGACACCTATTAGATCGGGTTTCTCTGCTGACCAGATCTATGCGATCGCGACATGGTCTATGAGATTGCATAGGCTTAATTTCTTCTGCAATTTTTCTGAAAAATCTGCTATCTTCAAACATGGGAATTAGTCTGTTTAACCACTCGAATCCACCCCCCCCCCCCCCCCGGACCTCAACCAAAAACACCAACCTATTCTAAAACACCATACGAACTTGTTCCAATCATAAAAACATGCTTACCAACACAAGAATCATCAAATTACCTCGGATCAAGCCTAAATTTTCTTAAAACTTCCGAAACTCACGTTCGATCAAAAACCCGACAAAACGACGTCCGAATGACCTGAAAATTTGTAGACATATCCAAAATCACCTAACAAAGCTAGTACAACTGTCAGAATTCCATTCCGACCCTCGAATCAAAATCTCACCTATGGATCGGAATTCGCCAAAATTCCAACTTCGCCAATTCAAGCCTATTTCTACACCGGATCTCCTAATTCGATTCTGATTGCTCTCCTAGGTCACAAATCATCCCTCAAAGCTAATCAAACCGACATAATTCACATTCGATCCCTTTAACCACATAGTCAACTTCCGATTGACTTTTCTAAAACAAGTGTCATTCTAAGAGGCTATGTGCCTTATTTTCAACCAAAACCAATTCAATTACACCCGATCGACTCTAATACTGATGTAGAAACAAGAAGCAACAGAATAAGGGGGAAACAAGGCGGTAACTCATGTAACGACGGACTGGGTCATCACACTTGATGATTTGATATGGTAATTATGATAGTTTTCATCTTAAAGTAGTTTGGTCCCAACAATATATCCATAAAAAATAGTTGATATGATTTATGGAAGACTTACCTCCGACTTGGTGAATTTGTTGGATGAAATATATTAGTCAAGGTGGTTGGATTATTGAGATTATAAATGAAATAAGATTGAATAACTTTTATATTACTATAATCATACCGGGTAAATATAAAATGTTACCCGATTTATCTTCTATTTGTACTACACAAGTAAAAGCACAGTGATAGAATCACAAGCCATAAGTTAACTAGAGCAAAATAAATATTAGTTGGCATCACTGGTTGGCCATCTCAGTTCAATTATGATGCAAAAATTTAATTGAGAATTACATTGGCATATATCGATGAATAAAAGATTCTTCAAAAATTCTCTTGTGTTGCTTATTCTCATGATATACCAGTTAAGGTTGGGATTGAATCCCTTGATTTCTAGAACGAATAAAAGGTGATAAATATATGGGCCTAGACACCTGCCATGTGGACCGTTTACTATAAAATAATTTTAACAGATGCATCTATTCTATGGTTACATGTGCATTTCTAATCAAATTGCAGTTTGGCATTTGCAAGATTGCTTGCTCAAATTATTAGAGCACAGTTCAAAAATATAAATTATGACGATTTATCATGATAATACTAGTTTCCAAGTTGGTTTAGCAGAAATTGTACGCCTCCGATTATAGCTAAATCATTGGTTCTGAGAAAAAAACTTTCAAAAATGAAATTTGGTATGAGATGTATTATTTAATATACAACAGCACTTGTATGCATCTAGCCAAGTTATGAAAATTTCTCACTATTACACTCGATTTTGGGCCAGGAACCAAATAATTTAGATATAAAAATATGAATGTTCTATATAATTTAATTATGCCACCAAAATGCACAAAGATGGGTTCCCAAAGAAGGTCGGAAAATATGTTGGTGAACCCAACATTAGGGGAAGAAAATGGACAACTGAGAAAGTGATACGTGAAATGAATTATTATGAACACATATAGATCCTCGTACAAGAAAATATGAACTTGAAGTTCAAGTGATAAATAATTTATAAATTATTACCAGATGCATTTGTTAACCCAAAGCTAAATATCATATTCAGCTACTAATGCTCCAAACATAATAAAGTCCACGAGGGACAGAGTCTATGTCACGCATAAAGCATAATAGACCAATTGGTTCCAAAGATTAAACTCCTTGAAGAAGGAGATGTGCAAATATTCAAGATGGTCATAATAACAACGCAAGTGCTCTAAAAGAGCACCATGACATGACACTTCATAAGACCTTATGTGAGAAGTTTTGGTACCTGAAAATAATGAGATAAAGAGATCTGAATAAGTTATGTATTTATTTTGTAATAACTAAACCGATATAAAATGATCATCAACGATGTTGTTAACATAATGTAGCGCTCAATATTATTAATATTGACGAGGATCTTGAGTTCAAATTTATCATGAAATTTGGACAAATAAATGATTGGCCAAATGAAAAATACGCAATGAAAATTGACTTCACTTGAAAAAAAATGTAAAGTTGGACGGATAGTCCCAACACCTAAAAGTATAAAGTCAATGGAGGTATAAATATGTTCTTGTGCAAAATGTTCAAGTCGATAGACATAAAGACTAGTTGTGACACAATAACATTAGTAAATATCCTCACACTGATTATATGCAGACATGTTCTCTTACGGTGGATAGAATCATTTCAAGTTTTAATATGGCAATACATGAAAACTTGATATGCATATAATGGAAAGCATTGAAGGATTAAGATTATTCTGAAACATATTAATGTTTCCAAGAAATTTATTAAATAAAGCTTCAAAAATCCTTATACGGATTGAAACAATCAGGGTGCATGTGGTATAATCTCTCGAGAGAGTATGTCACGACCCAAATCTACTACTGGTCGTGATGGCACCGGACACCGTTGTCAGGCTATCCAATTAAATTACCAATTCATTCCTCTTTCAATACCTTTGAAAAATCTAAGGTTTTTCCTTCCATGTTTCATAATTAAGAGATTTATTTTTCCTTCAATATAAATGGACCAATAACAATTAATTCAAATCTTTTCAAAACCATCCGAGTACCTCTATGTCACAAATACATGAGCGACTACTGATAAGAGAAATAAAGTACAACACCCGCCCGAAATACAGTGGGCGAAAAGTAAATACAGTACATTGGAAGGAACTACTCTAGCTGCGGTCGCCTCAATGATGCAGCTCACGTAGTCCCAGCGTCATCCAGGCTGCTACACCCAATAGGCTGCTAGAAGTGTATATATATACCTGTGCAACAAAAATGCACAGAAGTGTAGTATGAGTACGTAATCAACGTGTACTTAGTGAGTAATCCCGCCTAATCCCGAAGGGGTAGAGACAAGATGGCCGGATTTGACACTCATTAGAGGTCCATTATCAATATTCTATAAGGGTGTGAATAATCGTAGACTTACATAGAAGTCGCCACTGTGAAGACAAATAAATAGGTAAACACCTTCAACAATAAATCAAGGGCTCCCAAAGTCTATTGTTTATTATCTTATCAGTCTATGTCAAGCCACATAGGGCCAATTCCATATTACAAATTTCCAAGTAACAGATGAACATGTGCAAATCATGCCGAGGTTGACGGCCCGCTCCAACAGAATGTAAATTGTGCACTGCCGAGGGTCGAGCGACACAAATCATAGATGCATCTATTTTTATCGAGGCGTTCGGCCCGTTCCTTAGTTAAACACATATACTGCTCGCGAATCAGCCATACGATGCAGTCACACATAATACATGCTCAAGTAGGAAATTAAAAGCTCATAGAGGATAATCCTCCAAATAAACAACTTTATCTTTTTAACGTTTCATGGAAAATTGATATAAAATCTCTTTTCTAAATTCCTTTACCAATTTAAGGTAATCTAAGCAATGTAAACTATGAATAGGTTCAGAGTAATCCAATTATAACATGCTTTCGAGTCCTAGACTACCCGGACAACAGCATAATAGTAACTACGCATGGACTCTCGTCACCTCGTGTGTGCGTAGCCCCCACAAATAGGAGCACATAACCATTTTACTCACCTATGGGGTAAATTCCCCCTCACAAAATTAGAAAGGAGACTAACCTCGCTCCGAAGACTCGCAGCTGGCATTCTACATCCTTCCAAAGGCTTGAACCAACGCACAAATGCACCAAAACTAGCCAATTGCGACAATTTCATTAATATATGCTCAACAATACTTTACAACTCAATTTATAACCATTCCTAGCCCCAAGTTGACAAAAATGCCCTCAAGCCCACATGCTCGAAATCCGAAATTTCTCAAAGATAAATATTACCCATACCCTTAGGAACTCAAAAGAATAATTTTCTCCTAGTTCTATGCTCAAAATCGTGGCTAAAATTCAAGATTTATAATTTTCTAGGTTTTCAACCAAAACCCCGATATTTACTCTTATTTCCATGCTTAAATCCATATGTAACTGATATATTTAACTCAAAAGTAAGAGGGATAACTTACCTTAACATAGATGACGAAATCCCTCTTTGAAGCTCTCCAAAAAATTGCCCCATGAAGTGAGAAATGAGCAAAAATAACATTGAGCCTGAATAAATGAAGGCTACTACCTTCAGTGGTTTTCGCATATGCGGAAATATAACTGCCTAATGCGGTTCCGCTTTTGCGGATTTCCAAGCCGCTTATGCGGTCTCTCAAATCACCTGACCAACCGCTTCTGCGGTATACCCATCGCAAAAGCGATTCCTTTTCTACGGAACAAAATCCACTTTTGCGGTTCTTAACCAAACGTCCACTTTCCGCTTCTGTGCTCCTTCCTTCCGCAGGCGCGGTCCCGTATTTGCGGATCCCTGACCGCATCTATGGTCCCAGCTCCCTCACCAATATCCGCATCTGCGTTCTCCCTTCTCGCTTCTGCGGGGACACTTTTGCAGTCCCATTTCCGAAGAAGCAAAAATACCAGCAACCAGCAACACCAACCTTCCTAAAATTCCATTTTTGATCTGTTAACCACTCGGAATGCACCAGAAGCCCCCGAGACCCCAACCATACATGCCAAACAATCCCAAAACACATTACGGACTTGCTCGAGGGCTCAAATCAGATCAAACAATTCTAAAATCATCAATCGACATCCAATCCAAGCTTTATGAACTTTGAACTTTCCAACTTCTACTTCCGATGTTTAAGCCCATCAAATCACATCCGATTGACTTCAAATTTTGCATAAAAGTCATATTTGACATTACAAACCTACTCCTACTTCCAGAATTGGGTTCCGACCCCGATATCAAAAAGTCAACCTCCGGTCAAACTTCTCAAAACCCTTCGAATTTCTATCTTTAGCCAAATGGCTTCAAAATGGCCTACGGACCTCCGAATTATCTTCCAATCGCGCTCCCAACTCCAGAATCACCATGCGGACCTACTCCCAATCTCAGAATTCGAAACGAACATTGATAACACTGAAACACACTTCAATCCAAACTTATAAAATTTCTTTTAAAATGCTAACTTCCACAATAGACGCCAAAACGTTCCCAGGTTATCCAAAACCTGCATCGGGCATATGTCCAAGTCCTAGATCATCATACGAACTAGCTGGAACCTTCAGATCCAAATTTTGAGGTCGTTTACTTATAATACCAATCCTAGTTCATTTCTGTCAACTTTAAGCTTCTCAAATGAGAGTTTCCATTTAAATTTAACTCCGGTCTTTTTAAATTTTAGTTCCGACCATGCGAACAAGTCACCATACCTGAAATGAAGTTGCTCATAGACTCAGACTGTTGAAAAATGCGCTAGGTCTCAAAATGATCGGTCTGGTCGTTACATTCTCTCCCACTTAAACATATGTTCGTCCTCGAATGTGCTGAGAACTATACTGAGATATTCTGAAATCACTGATTAACTTCTCATGAACCTCCCCGTGCTACCACAACTTAGATGAGCGCATTGGCTCGATAAATTCTAAAGATATTCCCTTTTATTCAAGACAATAAGCCTTAAAGCCGATTTCCAACATCCGGAGATTCTATGCGAGGCCTGTTTCCAATCATACAATCACTATATCAATCACTATATGTTGTACTCAAACATAACTGCATAACTCTACTGAATTCACACTTTGCATCACTTTACTCATACGACCACAATAACATTTCTGTTTGAATTAATCGAAATTCCACGTATCTGATGCTCCCATTGCAACTCATGACCTACATAGGTCTTACTCTAACTATTATAATACCACCACGATGGATGAGATTCCGAAATTAATAATCAACTACCGAGTCAACCAATTATCGAGTCTATATCCTGACAAGAAACATTACCACATTCTGAGCCAAATAATGATCTTCGCTCCTTAATATAGTTTATATAATCAGATTGCACTGATCCAAAATCCCACATTCTCACCTTACCCAGTACAAACTGCTGAGGTAATAAGCCACTCTGAATGCAATCACAATCTCATATGATGCCACAATATGCCAATAGGCTGCCAATCCGAACACAACACCAACAGGAAACCGAACTCTGGAAGAAATTAACTAACTTCTACACTACTACGGACTTTCTTTATAAAATAGGAAGCAGGTCATACCCAATTAACATATAGAAAAATACACTCATCATCACACTCTCGCAGCGTGAAACCCGATCAACACAACATAACCATGACAGCGTGCCATCCGATCCTCAGAATATAACCATGGAGGTGTGCCACCCGATCCTCATAATATAACTATGGCGGCATGCCAACCGATCCTGACAATATAACCATGGCAGTGTGCCACCCGATCCACACGTAAAACTCACATAAGGAGATACACATCGAGCTAATTTTCTCATTGCAATAAGGTACCATATCTAGGTCACACGCACGCTAAGTTCATAATGCCATCCCCGAGAAAACACATAGCACTGTGGGCTACCAACTCAAGAACAACTAAGGTGCAATATACATTAAAAATCTCAAAGCCATCCTGCTCATAACACATCATTTCCACATGGATCCTCAACACGTAAGCAATTTCTCAAGCCGCCTTGCAACTCATACCACGCAATACCCCATTACCTAGAATAGTTGACGACAAACATAACACCCTAACTGTCCTCTCATAAGGATCGCTCGCTGAAACGAACATCACTGGCCTGATATAAAGCCCTGTTCATATATAAATCGATCTACTGATCTCAAGTCGACTTCTGATTGCACCAACTTGGCTAATAACCCTCCAAGGGTCCATATTAACTCCCTTTATCCTCATAACACATAAGAACAACCATCATAATTTAAGCAACCTCCTCAGTTCATAACCCAATCAACAAAGTGCCCTCCAGGAATAACTTACCAAATTAATGATACTACCACCATCCCCTTACTTGGTTCAAATATCTAGCCAATCAAGTGACTACATGTCACACTTATACAATTTTCCCGTGGGACACACCCTTACCATATTCCGAAATAAATATTGGGTCTGCACATATAAACCACCGGTTGCACTAACGCCAAAAAGCGATCAAGAATCCTTAAACAGGATACAAAGCCCTTTCACAAGACATCGATGTCACGTGACGCTGAAAACCATACCAATTTACTTAATCATTCAACTTTGACCTTGCTCATCCGAGCCCGTGACATCCTCGCCAACACTGAACTGCAACCTTGTTCCTCACTTTGTATTCCCATGCTACTCACTGCACCCAACGTGCCAACATACGATAGAACACGACTTTCATCATAACTCCAAAATCATTATTATTTTAACACTTCCTCACCTAAGAACCTTTCACTCGATTCACTTCAGGAGAATCATAGCAATAGGTAAAATCCCATAACCGTAAAACATGCAAATCTGCAAGTAGTGGTCCGAGCCACCCTACCCTTTCTGGAATGTGCTTCCACACAACAAGCCATAACAATAGGAGGCTTCTGAATAACATTAATTACGGCGGCTGACGAGCCCGATAGATAGCGTCATGAATCATACACATAACTTGACCACGCTGAATGAACTGATCACAAATCCCAACATGCCCAATTTCCACTATGGCTAATCAACCTCTTTCCTCCCAATTTATCCTTGAGTGCTTTGGAAATAATACTAACTCTCTTTAACACCTAACATACTTCATCTACACTCATCCCGAGTGACCTTAAATCACAAGACCATGCTGTCTCAACTCCTATGAACCATTTCATACTTCCCAATTGCTATATCACAAGCCACCCAACACGGAACATTCTATGCTGCTTCTCATAAGCTACTTTCCAAGCTTGATTCTTAATTATACTTATAGTCTCGAAATTATTAAGCACCATACTTAACCTTTTTTGAATCCATTAGGACCGTTATTGAGAGCCACCCGCTCTGACTTGGTCCCAAATTTAATCAACTCCATAAACCTCATAATACATGAATACCCTCTCAATGAGGCACCCGGCAAAATCACTTCCTCTGAAACCTATATTTATACAAGGCATAAATCCTGAACCTTCTTCCAAGTCCAAACATGAGCCAATAAGGCCAACCATAGCATGCCTCAAACATTTCATTTACTCAAACTACCACTTATGATCTTTTTCCGTAACTAAGATAACCCATCAAGATATTAATAACTGGAAACCTCGCAAATAGCTAATCACGCAACCCAAATCATAAGTGGTGGGACTCTCCCACTCTGGGGGTTCACCATTATTCTTAATCTCTTGTTGACATAACCTTGTGCAATCGATCACCATCCTTCTCGATATCTTGCCATAAAATCCCATTTTAATATTCTAAATCATTAACATTATTGACACAACAATTACCTTTGCTGTATATCCATTAGAACTCTTCACAGAAGCCTCACCAACCACATGACTGCTAACCTGCTCACCGAAATACCCCACCTGTCTAAAGCACTTCCCGGTATCTTCCAATGCTGCTGTATGGGGTACAATCGCTACGACATCAATAACCCCTCCTGAGTCCGAGCTCACTCTCTAGTTGCACGAGTTCCATTCACCCCTCGTGGATATCCATTAAATGTGCGACAATATCCTTTCACTTCAAAGTCTTGCTACACCTCCCTCCATTTAAACGACTACTTTCTGTTATGTTAAATCCTCGGCCGCACAAGAATCCCTACGTCAAATCAGATTCGAAGACGTCAATAGCCAAGCACCAATATTCTCAAGTCGTTCTAGACTCCCCTAAGGTGCATATTTTCTCCTTAGCAAGCCCCCACGCAGCTCCGCTGCTCTCACTTCCTCAATCAACTGCTCGGCCGGTGCTCCCTAAGCCTGACCATTTAGAAGTTTAAAACTGTGCCTGACACTTCCCACATGTCCTTTCTCATCTCTTGCTGCCTAGTTGTTGCCTTAGTAAAATTTATCTTCATAGTAGTTGAATCCATAATTTTCTATTAATCCCAAACCTCTTCGAAGGTCGTCTTTATCAAACCACCAACATTTATAATACTGATTCAGTCCGGAACCACCGCATCCCGTGAATTTAATAGTTACATTTCCAATGCTATTTCACAATATCTTGCCCCAAGGCCTGATCATAGAAGATCATAATACCGATAAACTTAATACGTGATTAGTACAACAACACCCCAATAGAGGAGAGAACTTCTTCACGCTTGCAATTACCACGTGTCATTAGTTCCACTAGTCCACATCTGACCATCCTTGGCTCGATTGAATTTCCCTTGCTGGAAATAAAATACTGACTCCCATTGATTACACATTGAGTAAACCTCCCTTTGATTCATTCACTGCCCTCACATGTTGGAAAACACCCTACCATCATAACAACACTGCGGAATATTCACTCATAAGCATTACGACAACCTGTACCTAGCCTCAAGGCTCTCAAAAGTTCTGTTACTAAGCTGAAACAATATAAATTTCCTCCAAATGCGACTATAATAGTCCAATCAACTATACCGGAAAAATCATCCCGCACCACATCTGTAGTGCCATTGCAATCCTTCAATTTTTTATTTATAACCAGCGGTCGCATCGCATAAGATTGAATGGAAATGAATCAAAGGCATAAGCCTCAAAGGAATCGAACTGCACGATAAGGAAATCAAGAAGGGAACGACTCCTAACAATCCTGCAGCCTCTCGAGGATAAGTACAGACGTCTTCGTACCGATCTGCGAGACTCTACTAGACTTGCTAATGACTCATGAGACCGGCGGGAACCTAGTGCTCTGATACCATGTTGTCACGATCCAAATCCACTACGGGTCGTGATGGCGCCGGACACCGCTGTCAGGCTAGCCAATTAAATTATCAATCAATTCCTATTTTAATACCTTTGAAAAATCTAAGGTTTTTCCTTCCATGTTTCATAATTAAGATATTTCTTTTTTGCTTCAATTTAAATCGAAAAATAACAATTAATTTAAATCTTTTCAAAACCATCCCAGAAACCCGATGTCACAAGTACATCAGCGACTACTGATAAGAGAAATAAAGTACAACACCCGCTCGTAATACAGTGGGCGGAAAGTAAATACAGTACATTAGAAGGAACTACTCTAGCAGTGGTCGCCTCAATGATACAGCTCACCTAGTCCCAGCGTTATCCAGGCTACAACACCCAATAGGCTGCTAGAGGTGTATATATATACCTGTGCAACAAAAATACAGAGAAGTGTAGTATGAGTACATAATCAACGTGTACTTAGTGAGTATCCCACCTATTTCAGAAGGGGTATAGACGAGATGGCTGATTTCGACACTCATTAGAGGTCCATTATCAATATTCTATAAGTGTGTAAATAATTGTGGACTTACATAGAAGTCCCCATTGTGAAGCCAAATAAATAGGCAAACACCTTCAACAATAAACCAAGGGCTCCCAAAGTCTATTCTTTATTATCTTATCAGTTTATGTCAAGCCACATAGGGCAAATTCCACATTTACAAATTTCTAAGTAAGAGATGAACATGCTCAAATCATGCCGAGGTTGAAGGCCCGCTCCAACATAATGTAAATTGTGCACTGCCGAGGGTCGAGCGGCACGAACCATAGATGCATCTATTTTCATCGAGGATTTCGGCTCGTTACTTAATTAAACACATATCCTGCTCACAAATCAGCCTTGCGACGCAGGCACACATAAAATACATGCTTAAGTAGGAAATTAAAAGCTCATAGAGGATAATCTTTCAAATAAACAACTTTCTCTTTTTAACGTTTCAGGGGAAATTGATATCAAATTTCTTTTAAAATTCCTTTACCAATTTAATGTGATCGAAACAATTTAAACTATCAATAGGTTCAGAGTAATCCAATTATAACACGCTTTCGAGTCCTAGACTGTCTGGAAAATAGGATAATAGTAGATACCCATGGACTCTCGTTACCCCGTGTGTGCATAGCCCCCATAAATAGGAGCACATAACCATTTTACTCACCTATGGGGTAAATTCCCCCTCACAGAATTAGAAAGGAGACTAACCTCGCTCTGAAGACTCACAACCGGCATTCTACATCCTTCTGAAGGCTTGAACCAACGCACAAATGCACCAAAACTAGCCAATTTCCACACAATTTCATTAATATATGATCAACTATACTTTACAACTCAATTTATAACCATTCCTAACCCCGAATAAGAAGTTAACCAAAATGCCCTCAGGCCCACGTGCTCGAAATCTAAAATTTCTCGAAGATAAAGATTATCCATACCCTTAAGAACTCAAATATATAATTTTCTCCTACTTCCATTGATAATAGGTGAATTTGACTATAATTATACCCTAAATAATCACACTTTATTATGAGAATAATGTTGTTAAGAGGACAAAATGCTTTGATTAGTGTTTGATTGTGTTTTACAGGTACATGTGATGCATTGGATGCCTTAAAAAGCCATTTTGAAGCCATAAGTTGATGAAAAGGCCAAGAGAAGAGCTAAAGTGAAGAGGGCTGGACGAAGCAGTAAAGAAACAGAAGCACTGTTCATCCGCGGTCCACTCGCGGTCGCGGATGAACCGCGAAAAACGAAGCCCTCTGAAGTTTGACTGTTTGCGGTCCGCTCGCGGCCGCGAACGAACCGCGGAGGTCCCAGCGGCAGTAATCCTAGTTGGACTCTAATTTAGTTTTTTAGCCCTAAAACCTCTATATAAACTCCTAGTTTGCCCCATAGAGGCATGTACTTTATTTCTTCAATACTTTTGCAAGGTTTAGTAGGAGAGATTCCTATCAAACTCTTTCTATTATTTTATATCAAGCAATTCTTTATGATTTCAATTATTATTCTTGTTTCTTCAAGCATGAGTAGCTAAATTCTTTTCTAAGGTTTTGATGGAACCTATTGATAGATGAACTTATCGTTTATGTGATTACAAATTGTGACTTAGATTTCTATTTGTTCAACTTCATTCTTATTGTAGTTAATTGGTAGACGTCCCAATTAGCGGTGCCTATTTAGTGTGCATAACTTGGAAAAGAGTGCATATTTAGGTTTATTGTTGAACAACACCACACCTAGGTTATTAGAGGAATCTATAATTTTAGGCGTAAAGACGGGGTTAGGAATAACGAAGTCTTGGGTGCAATCTAAAGTGAACTATTCAAATTAAAGCTAGCTAGGGTAGCTCGGGAGAGTGCACTAGTAAATTATTGTAATTGCTCGGGAGAGGGTTACGATAAACATAGCGTTCATGATTGATAGAATATATTAACAATTTGTATGAGCATAACGATAAGGGATTCCGTCAATAGGGGAAATCAATACCTTAGTCTTTCTCTATATTATTTCATTCAACATTCAATTCTTTCTTTTAAAGCATTCTTTAATTCTTGCAAAGTAGTTGTTCGAATCCACACATATATATATTCAAAGTTTGGGAACTTGATTCGGAAGTACTTTTGGGGTTGTGAAAGTTGCAATTGGTAGGTTAATTCTCTGTGGGATCGATCTTGGACTTATTAAACCAAGTTATATTGACTACGACCGTTGCTTGGACGTGAATCAATTTTGGCGCCGTTGCCGGGGAATTAACGGAATTATCAATTGCCATTGCCGGAACTTCAAGATTCTTGTGTATTCAGGTTCTTTCTACACTCTACATTGAATATTTTGACGTTTGTTGATTTGGGTATTCGGGTGCATGCCTAGAAAATCTGCAAGGACTGGAGAACTAATTGAAGGACTCTCAGACCCCGAGCAAACCTTCCGGGTGCGCAACAAAGCCATCAAATAAATTCAACAATCTCAACAACCAATCAAACTAGACTTCGACATGGGTGACATGAACGCTCAAAACCAGCAAGCCGGGCTAAACATGCAAGAGGCACAGGAGGCACAAGAAGGTGCATTGTTCGATTGGGCACAACCCACAGCGGATAATTTGGCAACTGCCATCGTTGTGCCAGCAATTCAAGCTGAGTCTTTCCAGATTACCAACAACATGCTTCACTTGTTGCAAAACAAGGGATTATTCTCTGGGTCTCAGGTTGAAGATCCACAGCAACACCTCAAAAACTTTCTATCAATATGCAAAACACAAAGGCAACCGAATGTAACTCCGGAAGCTATCAGATTACTACTTTTTCCATTCTCAATTACAGGAGCAGCACAGATATGGCTAAACTCACTCCCAATAAACTCCATTGCAACTTGGGATGAGTTAGTCAAACAATTCCACAACAAGTTCCATCCACCCAACAAAACAGCTCAACAAATTGATGAGATTGTGAGCTTCAAACAGAAACCATTGGAAACATTACATGAAACTTGGGGGAGATTCAAAGGCATGCTTGTTATGTGTCCTCACCATGGAATCCCTGAACAGATGTTGGGTCAAAGGTTCTACATGGGACTTTCAGACAGTATGAAGAATATTGTAGATGCTTCAGCAGGTGGGGCTTTTCTGAGCAAGACTTGGAGAGAGGGCCAAAATTTGCTAGACAAAATGGCTCAAAATTCCGGGTGGACGTCCAGGAATGCTCCTATCACACCGGTAGTACACTCTGTACCTCTGGATCCATCCAACACTTTAGAGGAGAACGTGGCAACTATATTGACACAGATGAGCATCCTGACAAAGAAGGTGGAAGAATCTGGGGTCAAGCAGCAGGTTCACATTGTAGACACTACCAATGGTGGTTTATGCACATCTTGCATTAGCCAACCCATAGGTAATCCATGGGTCGCAGACCAAGAACATCATCACCAGCATGAAGATATGAACTATGTAGCAAATTATGGAGGACAGCGACAAGGTAATCAAAACTGGGGCCAACAGGCTCCAATGCAATACGGACCTCCCCATCCACAATTCAATGCAGCAGGTATGAGGCCACCACACAACATGGCTCCATATCCTAGACCTCAGAATTTCGGCAATCAGCAGCAGGGATATCATCCACCCCCACCACAACATGGGGGCGGGCATGACGATGGGTTTGCAAGGTTGGAAGCTATGATGCAGCAGGTAATTGGGTCAAATGCTAAGACCAATGAAAGAATAGATGCACATGATGCAACGATCAAAAATATGGAAGTGCAGATGGGGCAGATTGCTATGTCTCTCAACAACCGTCCTCAAGGGACATTACCTGCAGATACACAAACGAACCCAAAGGACCAAATCCCAAAGCAAATAATGGCAGTGACTCTGAGAAGCGGTAGAGATCTTGATGCTGAGAATGAAAGTGAAAATATTGACAGACAGGCTGAGACACCTGCGCCATTGCACATTGAACTGGATGAATCCACAGGATTGACAAAAGCCACAGTCCAACCAATTGCTGATAATAAAGAAGCACAACAGGGAGCGGAAAAAGTAGCTGAACAGGTAGAGCAGCAGGTTGAAGAAAAAGTGATAGAAAAAGAAAAATCCCAAGTCACTGGGAAGAAGAGGCCTCCACCACCATTCCCCCAAAGGTTGGCCAAACACCAGAAAGAGGAGCAATACAAAAAGTTCTTTGAGATGCTCAAGCAAATCCAGGTAAACATTCCATTAATTGAAGCTTTAAAAGAAATGCCTGGTTATGCTAAGATGATGAAGGATTTGATGTCGCGGAAATTTGATTTCCAAGACTTGGCCACAGTTACACTCACCCAGACTTGTAGTGCAGTAGTCTCCAGACCCATTGCTGAGAAGCTATCTGATCCAGGTAGCTTCACCATCCCATGCACTATAGGGAATTATGCCTTTACTAAGGCTTTATGTGATTTGGGGGCAAGCATTAATCTCATGCCCTTAGTTATCTATAAAAGGTTAGGTATTGGGAGAGCCAGACCCACCTCTATGCTTTTACAGCTTGCTGACAGGACGGTTAAGCGTCCATTTGGTATTATAGATGATGTGCTAATCCAGGTTGGGAAGTTCGTGTTTCCCGCCGATTTTGTTATTCTTGATTGCAAGGTCGACGAAGAAATTACCATAATCCTGGGAAGACCATTCCTAGCCACCGGGAGAGCCATAATTGATTGTGAAACCGGGGAACTCAAGATGAGGTTGAATGATGAGGAGATCATCTTCAATGTGCAAAAATCCATGAGGCGCCCTAGCGAGTTTGCAAATTGCTCTCTAGTTGATGCGGTCGATGTAATAGTGGAAACCGACGATGCAGAATTGACTATCGAAGACCCACTGCAAGCATGCCTGATGAACATGGAAGAGGTAAATGGTGAATGTCTGGCCGAATGGGTATTATCCTTGGAAGGCAAGGGATTTTGGAAGCGAGAGATCGAATTCGAACCCCTACACCTAGAAAAGAGAGAAAACCCACCAGCAAAGCCATCCATAGAAGAGCCACCGAAGCTTGAACTTAAACCACTACCATCACATCTCGGATATGAGTATTTAGGCCCTAACTCCACATTACCTGTTATTATCTCATCTAGTTTGTTAGATGTGCAGGCTCAAAAGCTTATACAGGTACTCAAGGAATGCAAGACTGCCATCGGGTGGACCATGGCAGACATAAAAGGGATCAGCCCAGCCTATTGCATGCATAAAATCCTCCTGGAAGATGGACATAAACCTTCCAGGGAACATCAAAGATGGCTGAACCCCAACATGAAGGAAGTGGTGAAAAAGGAGGTAATAAAGTGGCTAGATGCAGGAATAATCTTCCCAATCTCAGACAGCAGCTGGGTGAGTCCGGTCCAATGTGTACCCAATAAAGGAGGCATGACGGTGGTGAAAAACGACAACAATGAACTGATCTCAACAAGAACCGTCACCGGATGGAGAATATGCATGGACTACAGGAAACTGAATCTAGCCACTCGCAAGGATCACTTCCCACTTCCCTTCATTGATCAAATGCTTGACAGGTTGGCGGGGAGATCTCACTTTTGCTTTCTGGATGGATACTCGGGGTACAATCAAATATCCATAGCCCCCGAAGATAGAGAAAAGACCTCATTCACATGCCCTTATGGTATCTTCGCCTTCAGGAGGATGCCATTCGGACTATGCAATGCACCTGCCACTTTTCAAAGGTGCATGATGGCTATTTTCACCGACATGGTGGAAGACATTATGGAAGTGTTCATGGATGATTTCTCGGTGGTTGGAAATTCATTCGACGAATGCCTGGCCAATCTGAATAGAGTATTACAAAGATGCATGGAAACAAACTTAGTACTAAACTGGGAGAAGTGCCACTTTATGGTTCAAGAAGGTATAGTACTTGGGCACAGGGTTTCAAGCAAAGGCATTGAGGTGGATCGTGCTAAAGTCGACATCATTGCAAAGTTGCCTCCACCAACATCCGTCAGGGCCATAAGAAGCTTTCTTGGACACGCCGGTTTTTACCGGAGGTTCATTAAAGACTTCTCCAAAATATCAAACCCTCTCTGTAAGTTACTTGAGAAAGACCATTCTTTTGTTTTTACTGACGAATGCAGGATTGCTTTTGAGGAATTGAAAAAGAGGCTGGTCACAGCACCCATCATCATTGCCCCAGACTGGGATCAACCGTTTGAGTTAATGTGCGATGCAAGTGATTATGCAGTGGGGGCAGTGCTGGGCCAGAGGAAAGATAAACTGATGCATCCAATATACTATGCAAGCAGAACTCTGAGTGGAGCACAGCTAAACTACACAGTGACGGAAAAGGAGAAGCTAGCGGTTGTGTTTGCATTCGACAAATTTCGGTCCTATCTCATAGGATCAAAGGTAATCGTCTACACGGACCATGCAGCTTTAAGATATCTAATTGATAAAAAGGACTCTAAGCCACGCCTAATTCGTTGGGTGTTGCTTCTCCAAGAGTTCGACCTCGAAATCAGAGATAGAAAAGGTACTGAAAATCAAGTAGCTGACCATTTGTCAAGACTTGAAGGAGCCGAACTTGTCAAAGAGAGTGGGGAAATTCTGGAAACCTTTCCAGATGAGCAATTGCTCACCACTACTCTCCTGGAAGCTCCATGGTATGCTGACTACGCTAATTATCTGGCCGGTGGCATTGTTCCTTATGACCTATCATCGGTCCAGAGGAAAAGATTTTTTCGTGAAAGTCGGTATTATTATTGGGATGAACCATACTTGTTTAGGATATGTCTTGATAACATGATCCGGAGATGCGTCCCCGAGATAGAACAATCTTCTGTTTTGCAGGCATGTCACGCTTCAGCATACGGCGGGCACTTTGGAGGAATTCGTACAGCTGCCAAAATACTCGAGGCCGGTTTCTATTGGCCGACAGTATTTAAGGATGCACACTTGTGGGTGAAAGGTTGCAATGAATGTCAACGCACCGGAAACATCTCTCGGCGTCATGAGATGCCAATGAATCCAATTCAGCAAGTGGAAGTATTCGATGTCTGGGGAATAGATTTCATGGGGCCCTTCATTAGCTCATACGGAAATAAGTACATACTTGTTGCTGTTGATTACGTGTCCAAATGGGTGGAAGCTGCAGCACTACCTACCAATGATGCTAAGGTGGTAGTGGGATTTTTGAAGAAGAATATTTTCACCCGGTTTGGGACTCCAAGGGCCATCATTAGTGACGGGGGCACACACTTTTGCAACCGAGCCTTTGAGAAATTATTCGCCAAGTATGATGTTAAACACAAGGTGGCCACTCCATATCACCCGCAAACTAGCGGACAAGTTGAGGTCTCCAACGGGGAGATTAAAAGTGTACTGACCAAAACAGTGAACGCTACAAGAACCGACTGGTCCAGGAAGCTCGATGACGCACTATGGGCATATAGAACAGCATTCAAAACACCCATTGGCATGTCTCCTTACAAATTGGTGTTCGGAAAAGCTTGTCACTTACCGGTTGAATTAGAACATAAAGCGTGGTGGGCACTGAAACAATTGAATCTCAACTTGGATGAAGCAGGTAAAGCAAGGTTGACTAGATTGCATGAGTTGGAAGAATTTCGGTATCTAGCATTTGAAAATACAAGATTGTATAAAGAGAGGATGAAGCGGATCCATGATCAAAATATCGTTGAGCGTACCTTCAAAAATGGGGACAAGGTACTACTATACAATTCAAGATTACGACTGTTTCCAGGTAAATTGAAATCAAGGTGGTCAGGACCCTTCAAGGTAATTGAGGCATTTGAGTCAGGAGCCGTGGAAATTCAAACTATGGATGGATCACGTACATTTAAGGTAAACGGACAGCGGTTGAAACAATACATAGGCCTGGATGATATGGAGGACAAGATAGAATTGCGGTTGGATGAACCTCAAAGGTCCAGCGAGCCGTAAAATGCGCTAAGTTGAGTCGTGCCGCGACGTTAACTCAGGCGCTACGTGGGAGGCAACCCACGAACATGTTGTAAGTAATTTAATCTTAGTAGTAAGTAATAAAGGAATATAAGAAAAAAAAAACAAAACAAAAAAAAAAAATCTTTTGCTGAAGCAGTCGAATTCTTTTCATAAAGGAGCACTGTCCGCGGTTCACCCGCGGACCGCGGATGAACTGCGGAAAAATACCCTATCTGAACTTCTCTGTTCGCGGTCCATCCGCGGTCGCGAACCAACCGCAAAAAAATGCCTCCTCTGAATCTCGACTGTTCGCGGTCCATCCGCGGCCGCGAACGAACCGCGAACAGTCGCGGTCAGTTCCGCGGTCGGCAAAATTTAAAGTTTTTTTTTTTTATTTTTTTCCCTCCCGCCTTTCCAAACCCTAAAATAACTTAACCCCCCTTTCCCAACACTCAAATCAGCCGCCCCTCCCCTCTCAAATCTCTCTCTCTCTCTAAATTCAAAACCTCTCCCTTCTCTCTAAAAATCCCCATCCCTCTCTTCTCCAAATCATCCCTTTCTTCCACCCCACTTCTCCATTACTATAACTTGTAAGTTTCTCTACTTCTCTCTTTTATTTTGTTCCAATTTTTTTTAGCTTTTGATTGTTTAGTTTGTATAAATATTTAGTTAGTATTAGTTAGGGTCCATTCATGAATGTTGCGTGGTTTATCATTGTGCTTTTAATCTTGCCATGAAATTACTCTAAGAAACATTGTTCTACGATTGATGTTTGATGAAGAATGGTATTGGGTTTTCAATTGTGTTGATTTTATGATTTGGAAACCCAAATAGTAGTTCTACCATATATATGTGTTGGTTGGTTAAGTTAGGGCACATTACATTGAGCGTAATAGACTAATGAAAATTAGGAGACATAATGCCTACTCTTAAAATGGTTATTGAATACTTTTTGGGGATGGACTAAGTCAATAGGGTACTAGTATGTGTGCCAAGAACTAAGTGTGGGGTACGCAATTGGGCATGTAGGAAAGAGTTAGATAAAGAGTTTGCGGGAATTACACATAATTGATGGTCAATTGTGAATTATCAAGGATGGCGAAGTCTGAGTAGCCTTCCACTAACTAACAGTTTATACACTTTTTGGCTATCTTAATTGTACAGGATCATGGCTCCAAAAAGACCACGACATGGTGCTAGCTCATCCAGGCAACCAACTTATGATGAATCTCGGTTTGCCGATGAAGGGGCGGAAAATGCATTTCACATCAAAGCGAACAAAAAGTGGCTTCAAGAGGTTGAAGTGGACAGAATAGCCATCCGCTCAGAAAAGCCGGAAATGTATGATGAGATCCGACGGCGAGAGATGGAGTTCCTTTTTGAAACACCCACTAAGGTCAACAAGATGCTGGTCAGAGAATTCTATGCCAACGCCCCGTACTCCTCGGTGAGACGAGTTTTCGTCAGAGGTAAGCAAGTAAATGCTCATATTCCCACCATTCGGCAGGTACTTCGCCTACCACTACACACGAGTGATATTGATTATTACCATGATAGGCCCGGTGTCACATGGGACATGCTAATTGAGGCCTTATGTGTAGATGGTGTTCCAGTATGGATTAGAAACCAAACTCTGCATTCCAACTGTTTCACACACATTGCCAAATGTTGGTTCTCTATAATTTGCAACCGCATTTTGCCCTCAAGTAACACTACAGATGTTAACTTTAATAGGGCTGTGTTGACTTGGTGTTTGGTAACACACCGGGATGTTGATATTGCCCGGGTTATTAGTGACGAGATGGTATTGAGGGGATCCCTCACTGCCAAGGGTTTCTACTACCCATCTCTTGTCACTACCTTGTGTCTCCTCAACCACACCCCAGTTACTGATACTGACGGTGAGCTACTACCAAAAGCTCCATTTAGAGCTGCTACTATTCGGGTTGGACGAGACACCACACCCATTGACTTAGATGATGATGATGATCCTGTACCGGAGGCCCGGGCCAGCCACTCCATGGATTCAGCTGGACCTTCCAGGCCTGCTCCTCGCGGAGCAAGCATGTCTAGATCCGACTCCACACGACCTATGCTGAGGTCAATGGAGGAGGAAGTGGCTGCTCTACGCACTTCAGTTGACGGTCTACACACACGACTAGATGCCATGTCAACTAGGCAAGCCCGGTCAGAGAACAGGTTTATGGCATGGTTCAGAGCACTTGGGAGAGCATGCCATGTCGACCCATCCACTATTTCCGACTCCGAGTGAGTCACAGGTAAGTTTTCTTAAACCCTATTGTGCTTTCATATTGTTTATGCCATGAGGACATGGCATATTTTTAAGTGTGGGGTGGGAAACTTATCTTGTACATGATATATATATTAGTGTAGTAAGTAATATAAAATAATAAAAATACAGAAAAATCAGAAAATTTTAAAAATCAAAAAAAATAGAAGTAGAGGACTCTTCCTGATGACGGACTATTTAGGACAAGTACTCTTGAGGGAAGTAGTCCACATAGGAATTTTTCTTTCTTCTATTTTCTTTTTATAGGTAATGTATCATTCCCCCTTGGTTTTTCTTTTGACCACGGTTCTTTTCCAAGGGTTTTTATTTGAACCGGGTTAGGTAGATTTTTTTTCTTAGGATTAGAGGTAAAAGGGCAACATGTAACTCCGAATATGCACATTAGCAAAAGCGTAAATTGAACTTGAGAATGTATCATCTAAACTTGATTGTAGAATCTCAATATGCCTTAAATTGCACAATAATGCTTGCTTGAACATTGATAGGATTTTGTAGATAAACCGGATTCCAAATGAGTTGCATGCCATGTGTGTGTGAGGTTTTTACTTACATTGTATGTTGTACATGATTCCTAGAACTTGCCCTGTGTGTTTGCAAAGCGAAATAGAAGTTGTTTGGTTGTAGAAAGGATAGAGGCATTTCTTTGTGTAACCCCATATATCAATAGACATGAATTCACCCGTACATTATATCTTAGTTAACCCCTTTGAGCTCAAAGCCTATTTCTTTGATAACCCTTGAATGTTCTTCAAATTATTATATTTGTTCTACTTTACCTCCTAGAAGCACTTGTGTTGTAATGAATATGCAAAAGTGTAAGTGTGGGGTGAAGGGAAATTGAAAAGGGAAAATCAAGAATGAATGGTAGAAATTAGTAAGCTGGCCAAAATAATATAAATATGTTGCAAAGCAATGAGAAAAAGAGCTATATCAATGTATATATGAAAATTACAAAGGCCAGTTACACCAACAAAAGAAAAAATGGGGATTAAAAGTAAATAAAGGTGAATAAATGTGTTCGGGAGACATAAGGAAGAAAACTAAAAGGGAAAGTGGTGAAAGAGAAAAGAAAAGTGCTTAGGGAGGCTAGTCACTATACCCAAAAGTATCCTACCCGTCCCATAGCCTACATTACAACCCTTAAAGACCTCTTGATCTATGATTGGATAACTCGATTAGTGGAGTATTACACTAGGGGCAAGCCTATGGTGTGTCTGTATTCATATAAATGTTCTTTGTTGAGAGTGAGTGAATTTTTCCGATATCTATAAGTTCCATGTATTTGAATTGTTAATGTGTGGGAACTTCTCTCAATAACTTTTGTGAGGGCATGTAATTCAAGAGGAAGAAGGTAAATTTGCAAGATTTTGGTAATAAGTAGAGTAAGTAATAATGTGCGGGCATGAGAATTTACAGTTAAGTAAAGATTATGCATATCTTGGGTTGTTCATGTATAATAGCTTTTGTGACATATTTTGGGGGAGACAAAAATTTTTTAATTGGCCTAAGGTGTGATTAAAGGTTGCTCGAGGACGAGCAAAGGTTTAAGTGTGGGGTATTGATAATAGGTGAATTTGACTATAATTATACCCTAAATAATCACACTTTATTATGAGAATAATGTTGTTAAGAGGACAAAATGCTTTGATTAGTGTTTGATTGTGTTTTACAGGTACATGTGATGCATTGGATGCCTTAAAAAGCCATTTTGAAGCCATAAGTTGATGAAAAGGCCAAGAGAAGAGCTAAAGTGAAGAGGGCTGGACGAAGCAGTAAAGAAACAGAAGCACTGTTCATCCGCGGTCCACTCGCGGTCACGGATGAACTGCGAAAAACGAAGCCCTCTGAAGTTTGACTGTTCGCGGTCCGCTCGTGGCCGCGAACGAACCGCGGAGGTCCCAGCGGCAGTAATCCTAGTTGGACTCTAATTTAGTTTTTTAGCCCTAAAACCTCTATATAAACTCCTAGTTTGCCCCATAGAGGCATGTACTTTATTTCTTCAATACTTTTGCAAGGTTTAGTAGGAGAGATTCCTCTCAAACTCTTTCTATTATTTTATATCAAGCAATTCTTTATGATTTCAATTATTATTCTTGTTTCTTCAAGCATGAGTAGCTAAATTCTTTTCTAAGGTTTTGATGGAACCTATTGATAGATGAACTTATCGTTTATGTGATTACAAATTGTGACTTAGATTTCTATTTGTTCAACTTCATTCTTATTGTAGTTAATTGGTAGACGTCCCAATTAGCGGTGCCTATTTAGTGTGCATAACTTGGAAAAAAGTGCATATTTAGGTTTATTGTTGAACAACACCACACTTAGGTTATTAGAGGAATCTATAATTTTAGGCGTAAAGACGGGGTTAGGAATAACGAAGTCTTGGGTGCAATCTAAAGTGAACTATTCAAATTAAAGCTAGCTAGGGTAGCTCGGGAGAGTGCACTAGTAAATTATTGTAATTGCTCGGGAGAGGGTTACGATAAACATAGCGTTCATGATTGATAGAATATATTAACAATTTGTATGAGCATAACGATAAGGGATTCCGTCAATAGGGGAAATCAATACCTTAGTCTTTCTCTATATTATTTCATTCAACATTCAATTCTTTCTTTTAAAGCATTCTTTAATTCTTGCAAAGTAGTTGTTCGAATCCACATATATATATATTCAAAGTTTGGGAACTTGATTCGGAAGTACTTTTGGGGTTGTGAAAGTTGCAATTGGTAGGTTAATTCTCTGTGGGATCGATCTTGGACTTATTAAACCAAGTTATATTGACTACGACCGTTGCTTGGACGTGAATCATCCATGCTCAAAAGCGGGCTAAAATTCAAGATTTATAATTTTCTAGGTTTTCAACCAAAATCCCAATATTTACACTAATTTTTCATGCTTAAATCCACGTGTAATTGATATATTTAACTCAAAAGTAAGGGGTATAACCTACCTTAACATAGATGACGAAATTCCTCTTTAAAGCTCTCCAAAAAATTGCCCCATGAAGTGAGAAATGAGCAAAAATTACATTGAGCCCGAATAAAAGCCTTTGGTGGTTTCCGCATATGTGGAATATAATCGCCTATGCGGTTCCGCTTTTGTGGATTTCTAGGCTACTTCTGCAGTCTCTCAAATCATCCAAGCAATCGTTCTGCGGTCTACCCATCTGAAAAGCTATTTCGCTTCTGCAGAACAAAATCCGCTTCTGCCGTTCCTGACCAAACGTCCACTTTCCGCTTCTGCGCTCCCTCCTTTCGCAGGCGCGGCCTCGCATTTGTGGCTCCCTAACCGCATCTGTGGTCCCAAATACCTCACTAATATCCGCATCTGTGGTCTCCCTCTCACTTCTGCTGGGCCGCTTCTATGGTCCAATTTTCGCAGAAGCGGAAATACGAGCAACCAACAACACCAGCCTTCCTAAAATTCCATTTTTGATCCGTTAACCACCTGGAATCCACCCGAGGCCCTCGAGACCCCAACCAATCCTAAAACATATTATAGACTTGTTCGAGGCCTCAAATTACATCATACAACGCTAAAATCATCAATCGACCTCTGATCCAAGCTTTCTGAACTTTAAACTTTCCAACTTCTACTTCTGATGTTTAAGCCCATCAAATCACGTCCGGTTGAATTCAAATTTTGCATACAAGTCATGTTTAACATTACGGACCTACTCCAACTTCTATAATTGGGTTCCGATCCTGATATTAAAATGTCAACCTCCGGTCAAACTTCTCAAAAACCTTCAAATTTCTATCTTTAGCCAAATGGCTTCAAAATGGCCTACGGACCTCCAAATTCACTTTCGATCGCGCTCCCAACTCCAGATCACCATACTCCCAGTCTCGGAATTCCAAATAGACATTGATAACACTGAAACGCACCTCAAGCCATACTTATGAAATTTGTTCTAAAATGCTAACTTCCACAATAGATGCCCAAATGCTCCCGGGTTATCCAAAATCCGCAACGGGCATACGCCCAAGTCTGAGATCATCATATGAACTCGCTGGAACATTCAGATCCCGATTCCGAGGTCATTTACTCGAAATTTCAATCCTAGTTCATTTTTGTCAACTTTAAGCTTCTCAAATGAGAGTTTCCATTTAAATTTAACTCCGGTCTTTCCGAATATTAGTTTCGACCATACGAACAAGTCACCGTACCTGAATCGAAGTTGTTCATGGCCTCAGACTGCTGAATGACGCGTTAGGGTTCTGGTCGGGTCGTTACAGAGTACTTGTTGAGGTACAAGAATAATTCAATTTGTCCTTGTATCTTTATAAAAGGATATGGATTTGAATTTTTTATAACTTCCATGTATGTTGATGATTCAAATATCATTAGAACTTCTAGGGAGCTTTCTAAAGTAGTAGAAGAAAGAATTTGAAATGAAAGATTTTGAAAAGATACAATTTTTTCTTAGTCTACAAATTGAGTATATAAAAGACGAAATTTTTGTCCATCAATCTGTGACGACCCAAAGGGTCATCACTTATTTTATTAATCATTTCGAGCTTCTGAGGCCTTGAAAACCTCATTCCATGTTGCCTCGATTTACGTGCACAATCCGAGCATGTAGCCGGAAAGATTTTGTGATAGAAAATATGAATTCTATGAGAAATGTGGATAAAAATGATATTAATATTGATATGGTTGACTTCGGTCAATATTTTTAGTAAACGGATCTGGACCCGAGATTGGGTGGTCCCGAGAGGTCCGTAGGAAAATATGGGACTTGGACATGCGTCCGGAGTCGAATTCCGAGGCCTAGAGCCCAAGTTATGAATTTTTCTATGAAATTGTTTTTGAAGTAATTGTTAAAGGAAATGAATTAATTGACCTTGGTATCGGGCTCGTATTTTGGTTCCGACGCCCGGTACAAGTCTTAAATATTATATATGTGATTTCTGTAAAGTTTCGTGATATTCGGATGTCGTTTGAGATGTTTTGGACCTTGAGTTCCAAGTTTGAAAGTTTTGAAAACCAAAAGTATGAAAATCATGAATTTGAGGCTTGATTTGATTAAAACGATGTGATATTGGCGATGTGATCGCACGAACAAGTTCATAATGTGTTTTTGATGTTGTGTACATGTTTGGTTAGGAGCCCGGGAGCTCGGGTAAAGATTTGATAGGCCGTTGGATGAAATTCTGAATTTTTGCACTGCTGGTTTTTCACCCAGTTGTTGTCTTCGCAATTGCGAAGTATTTCTCGCAATTGCGAAGGTGGCAGGTCAAGGCAGGGTTCGCAAATGCGAACCCTTGGTCGCAAATGCGAAGGGTGCCCAGGACCGTTTGGGTTCGCAAATGCGAACCAAATGTCACGACCCGGATTTTCCCCCAACATCGAGATCGTGATGACGCCTACTCGTGGTAGCTAGGCAAGCCACTGTTTTCATACTATCCTGTCTTTAACACAATTTTAATTAAATAAATGCGGAATACTTTATCGCAATAGAAATAAATAATTACAAGGTGAAAATCATACTGAAATCCTCTACCCAAGACGTGGAGTCACCAACTCACGAACTACTATGGAATACTACACATAAAAGTCCGAAGGAAATATAACATAATTCTGTTTGTCTCGGAACAAAGAGACTACAGCTAATAACATAAATAAAGAGAGAGACGCCGGGCTTGCGGACGTCCGCAAGCTACCTCGGTCTCAAATATGATCAACTCCCACGCAATCGATTTACTGCTGCTGCTGCTCCTGATCGTAACCTGGACCTGTGCAAAAACGCACAGAAGTGTAGTATCAGCACAACCGACCCCATGTGCTGGTAAGTGCCTGGCCTATCCCGGCGAAGTAGTGACAAGCCTAGGACCAGACACCCACATAAACCTGTACAATTCAATATATATGTATACCACAAAATAACAAGAAATAACCAGGTATTAACACAATAAGGAATATCTCAAAGAATTCAACAATTAACCACAGTTAATAAATTCACAAGGAAAAACAAAGTATAATGTAAACACAAGTAATATCAATTGAAGAAATAGCAGACGGTTGCACGGCATCACCCTTCGTGCTTTTACTCTCATCCTCACCAAATAAGCAAATAAAGTACACGGCATCACCCTTCGTGCTTTTACTCTCATCCTCACATCCATAGTACGGCATGATCCTTCGTACATGGTTCAATAACGAGGGCACGACATGATCCTTCGTGCATAATCAATAAAACATGGCACGACATTAACCTTCGTGCATAAATAAATAAACATGGCACGGCATCACCCTTCGTGCATTATCACTCTTCCTCACCCAAATAACAATCACGGTTAAGGGCAAAGAAAGAAGCAGTAATTCATAAACTGTCCCAAAAAGGGCAATCAATAATCATCTTCACAACAAGTCCCGACAAGGGAGAACAATAACAATTCATCTGTAATATATCTCAAAATAATCATTTTCCAACGACTCACGGTCATACTAGACGCCAGTGTATGGATGGTCGTCACCACAGCCCATACACCGCACTCGATCACATAACACATAATCCTATTCCCTCAAGCTAGGATAGAACAAACACTTACCTCGAACGCTTATGAACAATTCAATTCGTGGAAATGTCTTTTTCTTTCAAATTTGGCTCCAATCCAATCGTATCTATACACAATTGATTTAATATCATCAATACTACTCAACAAACTAATTCTTAAGACCAAATACAACTTTTACAACATTCTGCCCGAAATAGTGAATTTCAACCCCGGGCCCACATGGTCGGAACTCGGGGTTAGGACCAAAATCCGGTTACCCATCCCCCACGAGTTCATGTATATGATTTGTTTCAAAATCGGACCTCAATTCGAGGTCCAATTCCCCAATTTATGAAAAACCCTATTTTCTAACAAAAACTAGAATTCTACCATGAAAACATTTGATTTCTAATGAAAAACATGTTTAATGATGTTAGGAATTGAAAGAATTAAGTAAAAAGTGACTTACAATTGTTTTGATGAAGAAGGAATCCGTGAAGAATCGCAAATGGGTGGTTTTGTTTTGTAAAAAGTGAAGAAATGAACTTAAAATCGTGTTTTACAGGTCTCCGTGTTCGCATTTGCGAACATGGGTTCGCAATTGCGAACCCCGACCAATTTCTGGAGTTTGAAAAATAAGCTAAGGCTGGGAAGTTCGCATTTGCGAACATTTGTTCGCATTTGCGAACACTGGCAGACAGAGGGAGTGTTCGCATTTGCGAACATAGGCTGTATAGGGCAGTGTTCGCATTTGCGAACAATGGTTCGCATTTGCGAACCAAGGCAATATGGGGCAGTGTTCGCATTTGCGAACATAGGCAAGCCCTGGGGACTTTCGCATTTGCGAACAATTGTTCGCATTTGCGAACAAGGCTGGGCATGAGGGTTTTGCATTTGCGATCAGGGTTCGCATTTGCGAGCCCTGCCTTGTACTGCCCCCTTCGCAATTGCGAGAAATACTTCGCAATTGCGAAGCCAACAGCTGGGTGAAAAACCAGCAGTGCAACATTTCAGAATTTAATCCAACGGCCTATTCAAATCTTTACCCGAGCCCCCGGGCTCCAAACCAAACATGTACACAACCTCGAAAACACATTATGAACTTGTTCGTGCGATCACATCGCCAATATCACCTCGTTTTCATCAAATCAAGCCTCAAATTCATGATTTTCATACCTTTGGTTTTCAAAACTTTCAAACTTGGGACTCAAGGTCCAAAACATCTCAAACGACATCCGAGTGTCACCAAACTTTACAGAAATCACATATATAATATTTAAGACTTGTACCGGGCGTCAGAACAAAAATATGAGCCCGATACCAAGGTCAATTAATTCATTTCCTTTAACAATTACATCAAAAATAATTTCATAGAAAAATTCATAACTTGGGCTCTAGGCCTCGGAATTCGACTCCGGACGCATGTCCAAGTCCCATATTTTCCTACGGACCTCTCGGGACCATCCAATCTCGAGTCCGGATCCGTTTACCAAAAATGTTGACCGAAGTCAACCATATCAATATTAATATCATTTTTATCCAAATTTCTCATATAATTCATATTTTCTATCACAAAATCTTTTTGGCTACATGCTCGGATTGTGCACGTAAATCGAGGCAACATAGAATGAGGTTTTCGAGGCCTCAGAAGCTCGAAATGATTAATAAAATAAGTGATGACCCTTTGGGTCGTCACACCAAACCTTGCAATTGCGAGGCCTCCAGTGAAAAGGCATGCTTCGCAAATGCGAAGGTCCCTCAGCCCAGCCTTGTTCGCAAATGCGAACAAATGTTCGCAAATGCGAAAGTCCCCGGAGGCCAGCCTGGTTCGCAAATGCGAACATATGTTCGCAAATGCGAAGCCCCCAGATTTGCCTTGGCTTCGCAAATGTGAACAAAAGTTCGCAAATGCGAACTTCCCAGCCTTAGCTTATTTTTCAAACTCCAGAAATTGGTCGGGGTTCGCAATTGCGAACCCATGTTCGCAAATGCGAACACGGAGACCTGTAAAACACGATTTTCAGTTCATTTCTTCACTTTTTACAAAACAAAAACACCCATTTGCGATTCTTCACGGATTCCTTCTTCATCAAAACAATTGTAAGTCACTTTTTACTTAATTCTTTCAATTCCTAACATCATTAAACATGTTTTTCAATAGAAATCAAAGGTTTTCATGGTAGAATTTCTTGTTTTTGTTAGAATATAGGGTTTTTCATAAATTGGGAAATTGGACCTCGAATTGAGGTCCGATTTTGAAACAAATCATATACATGAACTCGTGGGGGATGGGTAACCGGATTTTGGTCCTAACCCCGAGTTCCGACCATGTGGGCCCGGGGTTAAAATTCACTATTCCAGGCAGAATGTTGTAAAAGTTGTAATTGGCCCTATGAATTAGTTTGTTGAGTAGTATTGACGATATTAAATCATATGTGTATAGATACGATTGGATTGGAGCCAAATTTGAAAGAAAAAGACATTTCCACGGATTGAATCGTTCATAAACATTCGAGGTAAGTGTTTGTTCTATCCTAGCTTGAGGGAATAGGATTATGTGTTATGTGTTATGTGATCGAGTGCGGTGTATGGGTCGTGGTGACGAGCATCCATACACTGGCGTCTAGTATGACCGTGAGTCGTTGAAAAATGATTATTTTGAGATATATTACAGATGAAATGTTATTGTTTTCCCTTGTTGGGACTTGTTGTGAACCTTGTCGGGACTTGTTGTGAAGATAATTATTGATTGCCCTTATTGGGACAGTTTATGAATTATTGCTTCTTTCTTTGCCCTTAACTGTGATTGTTATTTGGGTGAGGAAGAGTGATAATGCACGAAGGGTGATGTCGTGCCTTGTTTTATTATTTATGCACGAAGGTTAATGCCGTGCCATGTTTTACTGATTATGCACGAAGGATCATGCCGTGCCTTGTTATTGAACCATGTACGAAGGATCATGCCGTACTATGGATGTGAGGATGAGAGTAAAAGCACGAAGGGTGATGCCGTGTACTTTATTTGCTTACTTGGTGAGGATGAGAGTAAAAGCACGAAGGGTGATGCCGTGCAACTGCTTGCTATTCCTTGATTTGATATTACTTGTGTTTTCATTATACTTTGTTTTTTTTCCTTGTGAATTTATTAACTGTTGTTAATTGTTGAATTCTTTGGGACATTCCTTATTGTGTTATTACCTGGTTATTTCTTGTTATTCTGTGGTATACATATATATTGAATTGCACAGGTTTATGTGGGTGTCTGGTCCTAGGCTTGTCACTACTTCGCCGGGATAGGCCAGGCACTTACCAGCACATGGGGTCGGTTGTGCTGATACTACACTTCGGTGCGTTTTTGCACAGGTCCAGGTTACGATCAGGAGCAGCAGCAGTAAATCGATTGCGTGGGAGTTGATCACATTTGAGACCGAGGTAGCTTGCAGACGTCCGCAGGCCCGGCGTCTCTCTCTTTATTTATGTTATTAGCTGTAGTCTCTTTGTTCCGAGACAAACAGAATTATGTTATATTTCCTTCAAACTTTTATGTGTAGTATTCAGTAGTAGTTCGTGAGTTGGTGACTCCACGTCTTGGGTAGAGGATTTCAGTATGATTTTCATCTTGTAATTAGTTATTTCTATTTCGATAAAGTATTCCGCATTTATTTAATTAAAATTGTGTTAAAAATAGGATAGTATGAATACAGTGGCTTGCCTAGCTACCACGAGTAGGCGCCATCACGATCCCGATGTTGGGGGAAAATCCGGGTCGTGACACAATCAGCATACACTGAAAATATTTTAAAGCGATTCAATATGGATAAAGAACATCCATGGAGTACCCCGATGGTCGTGAGATCACTCGATATAAATAAAGATCTTTTCCAGCCTCATAAAAATAATTAAAAATTTCTTGGTCCTAAAGTACCATATCTTAGTGCAAGTGATACACTAATGTATCTTGCTAACACTACAAGCCGTGACATAACTTTTTCAGTTAATGTCTTAGCAACATATAGCTTTACTCAAGGAGATATTGGAATGAAATCAAGCATATATTACATTATCTAAGGGGGATTAACAATGTGGGCTTGTTTTATGGTAATGATTGCAATCCCGATCTTGTTGGTTATACCAATATGGGGTATTTATCTGACACACACAAGGCTTGATCTCAAACATGCTATGTGTTTACATAGGGAGGTACTGTCATATCTTGGCGATCGACTAAGAAATCAATCATGGCTACTTTATCTAATTATGCTGAGATAATTATTATTCATGAAAAAGTCGAGAATATGTATGGTTGAGGTCTATAATACATATTATTCGAGGCAAATGTGGTTTGAAGTGTTAAAACTACCCACAATTTTGTGTGAAGACAATACAACATGCATAGCCCAATTGAATGGAGGATTCATAAAAAGGAGCAAGGAAAACGCACATTTCACCAAAGATATTTTTCATACATGATCCTCAAAAGAATGGTGATATCAATGTGCAACAGATTCGTTCATGTGATAATATGTCTGATTTGTTCATCAAATCTCTACCGACGTCAACCTTCAAGAAACTAGTGTACAAGATTGGGATGTGAATGATCAAGGATGTGAATTTTTCTCCTCAGGGGGAGTTCATACGCGTTGTACTCTTTTTCCGTCACAGGGTTTTGTCCCACTAGGTTTTTTCTTGCAAGGTTTTTAAAGAGGCAACCAAAATGCGCATTTCTAAACATGTGTACTCTTTTTTCCTTCACTGGGATTTTTTTCTAATATGATCTTTTCTTAGTAAGGTTTAACGAGGCACATTATCTATGGACATCCAAGGGGGGTATTATGATAAATATCATATTATGGTGAATGTCTACTCTTCTTCCGTGATCTTCATCTCAAATGCTTAATGACATATTCAATGACATATTTTGTATGTTCAATGACATATTGCATGACATATTTTCTTCACTTTTTATGCCAATATAAAGGCCATGTAATAGATAGGAAAATACACACAATTAAGGAAAAAAATATCTTCCTTCTCTCTATCTCTATTTCTTATTTATATTGCTCTTATTTCATAACAATAATGATATTGTTCAACTCAAACAAGTGAGACGTAACATAACATTTATCCTATAAAAAAATGATTAATTCAGATTATAAGTGTCAAAGCATTTAATCTATTTGTATGAACTAGTACATTGATTCGTTAATATTATCCCTAATTTTTCTGCCAATCAGATTTTCAAGTGAATTTGTTCTCTCTCTCTCTCTTTTTTTTTTGACTTCTGATAATTGAAACATATGAGACATTATATTTGTGTAGTATCATATATTTTTGTCGATGCGTTTAAGTAGTTCATGTTGGGTTTAATATTTAATTAATATATTAAATATTTAAAAGAGAGTGAAATTTCAAGTTCCTCTCCTTGAATGGGCATTGTCCCATATTGGAAGAGGAAGAAGTTTTTTATGGGTATATAAGCAATTGCTCTTCTTCTAGCTCTTAAAGAGTTGAGAAGAAAGCAAGCCTAGCGTCGTCGCCGTCGTCGCTCGCTCGGCTCGGCTTCGGCTACGGCTACGACTACGGCTACGGATTTGGTCAAATCATCGACTGATTAACTTTTTGGACCAAATTTATTTGTTAATAGTAAAATATTAATATTAAATAACTCATTCCTCTTTATTATTGAGTAAATAGCCATTTATGCAATGTCATTTATGCTGTGGCAGTTTTGCAGAAACAGTCATTCTGAAGAGACTCTTCAGATTTCAGCCCAACATTTGGCTATAAATACAATACTATTCTGCTTAGAATTTCACTACGAATTTTCTAAGTTTCTTCTCCTTTCTTCTGCATACTTTTAGCATCAAACAAAGCAAAAAGTAAGTGTGATTTGCTACCTAACTTTGTGTTTGCTGAAATACTGGAGTTTGAAGTACCACTACACCAGTGTGTAATTCGTTCTATCCTGGGAGGAAATAATCCATCACCTTGGATACTAGGAGGGGATTAAATTCCTTAAGGAAACACTGTGAATTCAGTGGGCTCGAATTGGTTTCTTCATTTCTTTTTATGCATATTCTTGTTTGTATTTATTTATATTTCCAAAATTAATTTACAAATACAGTGTAATAACAGTTCATATCACCTTTGATTTAGTTAAAGTACAGATTTTTTAATTTTTTTTCCTATTGGTGCATTAGCATAAAACTAACTCATCTACTAAAATCATTTGCCAATTGATCCGTCTTAACAGATTCTAATATTTCGTACCAATTAGCAATTTTTTTTATAGCCAAATCTTCCAAATTCCCTTTGGGTAAAATTTTTAGACCGTTAATAAATTCCTTAATGGGAAAAGTAGATTAACTAGTTAAATCCAACTTGTTTGGACGGTTGTTATATATCGTATAATATTGTAGTGTATTGCATCATTTCGGCACAATATTTGATAGATTATATTGTTTACCGTCCTTACACAATGTCATGTACCAACAATATGAAAGTGATACACTAAATCAAACAAAATAAGATTATTTTTTAATAAGAACGGGTAAAATGGAAAGAAGTGACCATAAAAAATCGGTCGTTCCATAAAAGTGGGACTTTTCGTCATTACGTAACAACGAATTTAACTGTAACGACCCGGCCCGTCGTTACGGGAATTACCACCCCGTTACCTTGCATTTACATATATTATGCTTTTAAAACAGTATTAGAGTATATCGGGTGAGTTAGGAGTGATTTGGATTGAAAATGAAACAAATAGCATGTTTGAAGAAAGCTTGAATATGAAAAGTCAACCAAGAGTTGACTATTGAGTTAGAGTACTCGGAATCGGATTCTGATGATTCGGATAGTTCCGGGAGGTGATTTGTGACTTAGGGGAGCGATCGGAATTGAATTTGGAGGCCCGGTGTAGAAATAGGCTTGAATTGGCTAAGGTTGAATTTTGGCGAAATCCGAACGGTAGGTGATATTTTGATCCGGGAGTCGGAATGGAATTCCGACAGATGCAGTAGCTTCGTTAGGTGATTTTGGATGTGCCCTGCAAAATTTCAGGTCATTCGGACGTCGTTTGGTCGGGTTTTTGATTGAATGTGCAATTTGGAATGTTTTAAGGAATTTAGGCTTGAATTCGATGCGAATTATGGGTTTTGATGTTGTTAGACGTGTTTTGAGGATTTGAGCAAGTTCGAATAAGGTATTAAGATGTGTTGGTGTGTTTGGATGAGGTCCCGGGGGCCTCGGGGTGTTTTCGGATGGTTAAACGGAAGAAAATCAAGGAAATTGCAGGTTGAAGAGTCTGGTTCTGTCATTTTCGCTCCTGCGGAATTTTGGTCGCAGGAGCGAGTCCGCAGAAGCGGATATGGGAGCGCAGGAGCGGGTGTTTCGCAGAAGCGGACGCCTTTCCGCTGAAGCGGGGTCGCTGGTGCGACCCAATGATCGCAGAAGCGGACGAGGGCAATTGGGGCATGGTCCGCAGAAGCGGACGTTTCTCCGCTTGGGCAATACCGCAGAAGCGGTCAAGGACGCGCAGAGGCGGATTTTTCCGCAGAAGCGGAAGCTTCTTCGCAGAAGCGGGACCGCTTAAGCGGCCCTTGGTTCGCAGAAGCGGAAGTGGCCGGCTAGGCCTGGAACCGCAGAAGCGACCCTTTGGTCGCGGATACGGAAGCATAGAAGCGGAAAATGTTCCGCAGAAGCGAAAATCGCTGTAAGTAAGTGTACCAGAAGTTAGAAAAATTTCAGAAACATTTTAACATTTGGGGGTCTCGGCTTAAGGGCGATTTTGGGCGATTTTGAGGAGGAAATCAAGGGAAATCATCAGGTAATCAACTATGAACTCGTATTATGATTATTATTGATAATATCATGCAATTATATCATGAAAATGGAAGAATTTGGGGTAATTATGGAGGATTTAGCCCTAGTCTTGGACTTTAGAAAATCAAGGTTTTGAACGGGCAAATGGAGTCCGATTTTGGTAAAATTGATATGCTTAGACTCGTATTGAGACGAGGGTTCCGGAAATGTGAATTTCGTAAATTTTCGAAATGTGGGCCCGGGGCTCGGGTTTTGACAACTTTGGGAATTTTGATGTAAATTGAGTTGTATTGATTGGGTGTCGTCCCATTGGCCTAAATTGTTGTATTTTTACTGTATTTGATCAGATTCTACGCGTACGGAGCTTGATTCTCGTGGCAAGGGCATTGCGGAATAGTCGTCGCGCTGTATTGAGGTGAGTAATAGATGTGGGTGATGACCAGCGGGTTCGAAACCCCGGTATACCACTTTGTGACGCCTGTATAGCGGCGAGACACGCACACTCTTGAGAGTGCGGGGTCGATCATGAACTGGAGACTACATATTAGTCCAATCTGTTGATATTGTATTATTGGCTATTCTAGAGCCGTCGAACCTCCTTCTCGGATGGTTGCATATATATATATATATTGTGATAATGGCCACTCTTGAGCCGAGGAACCCCCTTCTTGGGCGGTTGAGTATACATGTGGGCCGTGAGCCAGTTATTGGATCCCGCGAGGATCGTTATCATTGTCTTATCATATTGACATGCTAGTTTACTACTAGTCCGTAGCTATTTCTGTTATCATTCTATTTCCAACCTCTGGAACTTGATATTACTGTTTTCCAATCGAAAAATGATAAAAGAGTTTTCAAAACTACTTTTGAGCCTGTGAGGCTGTATTTGCATATTAGCTGACTGGTAGTGGATCGGGCTGCGCACCGCAGTGGTATATATGTTGGATCGGACTGCGCGCCGCAGGAATATCTCTATGAGATGTGCTTGGGCTGTAGGAGCCCCTCCGGAGTCTGAACCCCCACAGTGAGCACGGGTACCCAAAATTGGAGTCGAGCTACACGCCGTAGCGGTCATATCATGCATTGCATTGCATTTAGCTACATCTGCTAGCTGTTATGCTATTTATTGGTATTTGTTAGAACAGGTACAATGAAGATTGATTCTATGACAGGGTAGCCGATTATAGCTTTACATAGTGTTTTATTGCGGATTTCTTATCTGCGCTTGTCACGACCTGGATTTTCCCCCAACATCAGGATCGTGATGGCGCCTACTCGTGGTACCTCTCAGCAGTGATCCAGTAGCTGTGCGAGGCGACGTTTGTGGATATTCGAGGTAGCTGCAGAGTCCGCAGGACCCGATATTCCTTCCTACTGTCTTTTGATTTTGTATTGACATTTCTTTCCGCACTTGGTATTTTGTAAACCTTTATACACTTATGTTCTTTAGAGGCTCATGACTCTTGACCCTTGGTCTATGGGAGTTGATGTATTATGGGACTTGGTTCCCCGTTTTCGTTACATGTATTACTGTTATTTCGTTAATTAATTTGCTTAAATGGGCTAAAGAGAGCTTCTAGCTCCGTGGTTGATATTGATTGGTCAGGCTGGCTTAGCAATGTGTTGGGCGCCATCACGACCGGATTTGGGGTCGTGACAAGTTGGTATCAAAGCCTAGGTTTACTAGGCCTCATGAGTCTTGAGCCGGTTAGTAGAGTCTTGTGGATCGGTACGGGGACGCCTGTACTTATCCTCGGGAGGCTGCGAACCTTTAGGAAAACTTCACTTTTCTTGAACTCCGTCGTGCGATCTTATTGTTCTGAGAACTAAATTTCTATATTCTATTCTCTCGCAGATGGCGAGAACGCGAGCATCGGGACGAGGTGGACGACCTCCATTGCCACCTGTTAGAGGCCGTGGGCGCGGTCGTGCTAGAGTTAGAGGTAGGGCGGCCGAGGCGGTGCCAGCCGACCCACCTGTTGTACCGGATCGGGAGCGGCCCCGGTGGTTGAAGCTCCGGCGAGTCCCGGTTCGGGGCCGGACTATATCTATTGCTATTCCCGGTCTTCGGAAACTCTTGCCCGGATATTATCGGTGTGTTCCGGTTTGGCTCGGGTAGTTTCAGCCACCGCTACCGTAGCGACATCTCGGTCGGGGGTGGTCGGCGGACCCTGCCGGTTCGCACACCGATCCGGTTGTTCGGGGACTTCGGACGCCAGAGGTCGTCCCCGCTCGGTGGTTGCACCGGTTATTCCTCCAGCTGCACCGGCTCCAGCTCCAGAGCATATGGTTCAGGTTATGCCCGAGGACGAGCGGCGTCGTCTTGAGAGATTTGGTAGACTTCAGCCACCCCATTTCAGTGGCGTTGAGGGCGAGGATGCCCAGGGTTTCTTGGATAAGTGTCAGAAGATGCTGCGTACGGCTGGTATTCTTGAGTCCAGCGGAGTTTCATTTACTACATTTCAGTTCACCGGTCCCGCATTTGATTGGTGGGAGGAGTTTGAGAGGCGTAGGCTTGCAAGAGCAACACCTCTCACATGGCAGCAGTTCTCTACTCTCTTTCTAGAGAAATATGTACCTCGGTCTCGTCGCGAGGAGCTACGTCGCCGGTTCGAGTGGTTGATTCAGGGCGACATGTCTGTGACTCAGTATGAGCTTAGATTCACTCAGTTGGCTAGGCATGCCACATGGATGATCCCCACTGAGAGGGAGAGGATCAGGAGGTTCATTGATGGCCTCAACTACTCTATCTGTATTCTTATGACCAGCGAGCGAGTTCTGTCATCATCGTTTGAGCAGGTAGCCGATATGGCACGCTCCATTGAGGCGGATCATCGCCGAGAGAGAGAGGAGCGGGAGGCCAAGAGGCCTCGTGGTTCCGGTAGTTCCGGTGGTGCTCCATCTAGAGGGCATTCCCGGCAGAGCGGAACAGGTCGCTCATCTAGACCTTCTCATTCGGGCCGCCCGGAGCGGAGCGGAGGTTCTTAATGGTCGTGGTCGACGAGGATTTCGACGGGGTCGGTCATCGCTTGGTGCCCTCCCGGCCCGAGTGCAGCACCTACTTCTCCGGCACCGGGTGCATGTTATGAGTGTGGTGAGTTTGGCCACATGAGGAGACATTGCCCTCGACTACGTAGGGGCGGGACTCAGCAGAGGGATCAGCCCTCCTCTTCAACACCATCTCGGTCTAGTAGAGGTGGAGGTCGGTCTTCTCGTGGTCGCCCCGAGGGCGAGGAGAGATCCGGTGGAGGTCAAGCACGGTTCTATGCACTTCCCGACGGGCGTGATGCGGTTGCCTCCGATGCCGTGATTACGGGTATCATTTCCGTCTGTCGCGGAGATGCCTCTGTTCTATTTGATCCGGGGTCCACATATTCTTACGTGTCCTCTTATTTTGCACATCATTTGAGTGCGACTCGTGGTATTCTTGATTTACCTCTGTTCATGTATCCACCCCCGTGGGTGATACGATTGTTGTGGATCATGTCTATAGATCCTGTGTTATATCTATCGGGGGTCTGGAGACCCAGGCCGATTTGTTATTGTTGGGTATGGTGGACTTTGATGTTATATTGGGTATGGACTGGTTGTCTCCGTACCATGCTGTATTGGACTGTCATGCTAAGACGGTTACGTTGGCCATTCCTGGTAATTCTCAGATTGAGTGGCGGGGTTCGACTGATTTCGTCCCTAGCCGTGTTATTTCGTTCTTAAAGGCTCGGAAAATGGTTGAAAAAGGGTGTTTATCGTACTTAGCTTTTGTGAGAGATGTGGGAGCTGAGTCTCCTAGCATTGATTCTGTACCTGTTGTGAGGGATTTTCCAGATGTGTTTCCCTCAGACCTGCCGGGCATGCCGCCGGACGGGGATATTGATTTTGGTATCGATTTGGTGCCTGGCACTCAGCCTATTTCTATTCCTCCGTATCGGATGGCACCAGCTGAGTTGAAGGAATTGAAGGAGCAGCTTCAGGAACTCCTAGATAAGGGATTTATTCGGCCGAGTGTGTCGCCGTGGGGTGCACCAGTCCTGTTTGTTAAGAAGAAGGACGGATCTATGAGGATGTGTATTGACTATAGGCAGCTAAACAAAGCAACAGTGAAGAATAAGTATCCTCTGCCTCGTATTGATGATTTGTTTGATCAGCTCCAGGGATCTAGGGTGTTCTCGAAGATTGATATTCTTTCAGGCTACCATCAGCTGAAGATTAGAGAGTCCGACATTATGAAGACCGCATTCAGGACCAGATATGGTCACTATGAGTTCCTGGTGATGTCTTTTGGGCTGACCAACGCCCCAACAGTATTTATGCATCTGATGAACAGTGTATTCAGGCCGTATCTTGATTCATTTGTAATCGTATTCATTGATGACATACTTGTCTACTCTCGTAGCCAGGAGGAGCACGCTCGGCACTTGAGTGTTGTGTTGCAGAGATTGAGAGAGGAGAAGCTGTATGCCAAGTTCTCCAAATGTGAGTTCTGGCTTGAGTCCGTGGCATTCTTAGGACACGTGGTGTCCCGTGATGGTATTCAGGTAGATCCGAGAAGGTAGAGGCAGTGCAGAGTTGGCCCAGACCGACCTCAATTACTGAGATCTGTAGCTTTCTAGGATTGGCGAGGTATTATCGCCGATTCTTTCAGGGATTCTCTTCTATTGCTTCACCCTTGACTAGATTGACTCGGAAGGGTGTTCCTTTCTTATGGTCCGAGGAGTGCGAGGAGAGCTTTCGGAAGCTCAAGACAGCACTGACCACAGCACCAGTCTTGATTCTACCGACAGCTTCAGGTTCTTATACTGTATATTGTGATGCCTCGGGAGTGGGCATTGGTTGTGTGTTGATGCAGGAGGGTAGGGTCATTGCTTATGCTTCTCGTCAGTTGAAGCCCCACGAGAAAAACTACCCTGTTCACGATTTGGAATTAGCTGCTATTGTTCATGCCTTGAAGATTTGGAGGCATTATCTATATGGTGTATCTTGTGATGTATATACAGACCACCGCAGCCTTCAGCATTTGTTTAAGCAAAAAGATCTAAATTTGAGGCAGCGGAGATGGCTTGAGTTGCTTAAAGACTATGATATTACTATCTTGTATCATCCGGGAAAGGCCAATGTGGTGGCCGATGCCTTGAGTCGGAAGGCGGTTAGCATGGGCAGCCTAGCTTTCATCCCAGTTGGGGAGAGGCCATTTGCTTATGATGTTCAGGCCCTAGCCAATCGGCTAGTGAGATTAGATATTTCGGAGCCGAGTCGAGTGTTGGCTTGTATTGTTTCTCGATCTTCCTTATATGATCGTATTCGAGAGCGCCAGTATGATGATCCACATTTGGCTGTCCTTAGGGACAGGGTTCAGCATGATGATGCTAGAGATGTCACCATGGATAGTGACGGCGTATTGAGGATGCAGGGCCGGATATGCGTGCCCAATGTTGATGGCCTTCGTGAGTTGATATTGGGAGAGGCCCACAGCTCGCGGTATTCTATTCATCCAGGAGCCGCGAAGATGTACCAGGATTTGAAGCAGCATTACTGGTGGAGAAAGATGAAGAAAGATATTGTGAGCCATGTGGCTCGGTGTCTAAACTGTCAGCAGGTCAAGTATGAGCATCGGAGACCTGGTGGTGTATTCCGACGTATTGATATTCCGGAGTGGAAGTGGGAAAGAATAACTATGGACTTTGTTAGTGGACTCCCTCGGACGGCGAGGAAGTTTGATTCAGTTTGGGTGATTGTGGATAGACTGACTAAGTCAGCTCATTTCATCCCAGTGTGTACTACCTATACCTCAGAGCGGTTGGCAGAGATATTCATCCGTGAGATAGTGAGATTGCATGGAGTTCCTATTTCCATTATATCGGACAGAGGTACCCAGTTCACATCTCAGTTCTGGAGGACATTTCAGCGAGAGTTGGGATCACAGGTAGAGTTGAGCACAGCATTTCATCCACAGACGGATGGGCAGTCCGAGCGTACTATTCAGATATTGGAGGACATGTTGCGTGCTTGTGTCATTGATTTTGGTGGTTCATGGGCTGATTATTTGCCTTTGGCGGAGTTTGCTTACAATAATAGCTATCGGTCCAGCATTCAGATGGCACCGTATGAAGCTTTATATGGGAGACGGTGTAGGTCTCCGGTCGGTTGGTTCGAGCCCGGCGAGGCTAGGTTGTTAGGGACAGAGTTAGTCCAAGATGCCTTAGATAAGGTGAAGGTGATTCAGGAGAGACTTCGCACAGCTCAGTCGCGTCAGAAGAGTTATGCGGACCGGAAGGTCCGAGATGTGTCTTATTCAGTAGGTGAGAAGGTGTTGCTGAAAGTTTCGCCTATGAAGGGTGTTATGAGGTTTGGAAAGAAAGGAAAGTTGAGCCCAAGGTTTATTGGACCTTTTGAGGTGCTTAGGAAAGTTGGGGAGGTGGCTTATATGCTTGCTTTGCCACCCGGTTTGTCGGGAGTTCACCCGGTGTTCCATGTATCTATGCTCCGGAAGTATGTCGGAGACCCGTCTCATGTGTTGGACTTCAGCACGATACAGCCAGATGAGGATTTGACTTATGATGTGGAACCAGTAGCCATTTTGGGTCGACAGGTTCGTAAGCTGAGATCTAAGGATATAGCTTCGGTGAAAGTGCAGTGGAGAGGTCGTCCTGTGGAGGAAGCAACTTGGGAGACCGAGCAGGAAATGCGGAGCAGATATCCACACTTGTTTGATGCTCCGGGTATGTTTCTTAACCCGCTCGCGGACGAGCGTTTGTTTAAGTTGGGGAGAATGTAACGACCCGGCCCGTCGTTACGGGAATTACCACCCCGTTACCTTGCATTTACATATATTATGCTTTTAAAACAGTATTAGAGTATATCGGGTGAGTTAGGAGTGATTTGGATTGAAAATGAAACAAATAGCATGTTTGAAGAAAGCTTGAATATGAAAAGTCAACCAAGAGTTGACTATTGAGTTAGAGTACTCGGAATCGGATTCTGATGATTCGGATAGTTCCGGGAGGTGATTTGTGACTTAGGGGAGCGATCGGAATTGAATTTGGAGGCCCGGTGTAGAAATAGGCTTGAATTGGCTAAGGTTGAATTTTGGCGAAATCCGAACGGTAGTTGATATTTTGATCCGGGAGTCGGAATGGAATTCCGACAGTTGCAGTAGCTTCGTTAGGTGATTTTGGATGTGCCTGCAAAATTTCAGGTCATTCGGTCGTCGTTTGGTCGGGTTTTTGATTGAATGTGCAATTTGGAATGTTTTAAGGAATTTAGGCTTGAATTCGATGCGAATTATGGGTTTTGATGTTGTTAGACGTGTTTTGAGGATTTGAGCAAGTTCGAATAAGGTATTAAGATGTGTTGGTGTGTTTGGATGAGGTCCCGGGGGCCTCGGGGTGTTTTCGGATGGTTAAACGGAAGAAAATCAAGGAAATTGCAGGTTGAAGAGTCTGGTTCTGTCATTTTCGCTCCTGCGGAATTTTGGTCGCAGGAGCGAGTCCGCAGAAGCGGATATGGGAGCGCAGGAGCGGGTGTTTCGCAGAAGCGGACGCCTTTCCGCTGAAGCGGGGTCGCTGGTGCGACCCAATGATCGCAGAGGCGGACGAGGGCAATTGGGGCATGGTCCGCAGAAGCGGACGTTTTTCCGCTTGGGCGAGTCCGCAGAAGCGGAAGCTTCTTCGCAGAAGCGGGTCCGCTGAAGCGGCCCCTTGTTCGCAGAAGCGGAAATGGCCGGCTAGGCCTGGAACCGCTGAAGCGAATTGGCCGGCTAGGCCTGGAACCGCAGAAGCGACCCTTTGGTCGCGGATACGGAAGCATAGAAGCGGAAAATGTTCCGCAGAAGCGAAAATCGCTGTAAGTAAGTGTATCAGAAGTTAGAAAAATTTTAGAAACATTTTAACATTTGGGGGTCTCGGCTTAAGGGCGATTTTGGGCGATTTTGAGGAGGAAATCAAGGGAAATCATCAGGTAATCAACTATGAACTCGTATTATGATTATTATTGATAATATCATGCAATTATATCATGAAAATGGAAGAATTTGGGGTAATTATGGAGGATTTAGCCCTAGTCTTGGACTTTAGAAAATCAAGGTTTTGAACGGGCAAATGGAGTCCGATTTTGGTAAAATTGATATGCTTAGACTCGTATTGAGACGAGGGTTCCAGAAATGTGAATTTCGTAAATTTTCGGAATGTGGGCCCGGGGCTCGGGTTTTGACAACTTTGGGAATTTTGATGTAAATTGAGTTGTATTGATTGGGTGTCGTCCCATTGGCCTAAATTGTTGTATTTTTACCGTATTTGATCAGATTCTACGCGTACGGAGCTTGATTCTCGTGGTAAAGGCATTGCGGAATAGTCGTCGCGCTGTATTGAGGTGAGTAATAGATGTGGGTGATGACCAGCGGGTTCGAAACCCCGGTATACCACTTTGTGACGCTGTATAGCGGCGAGACACGCACACTCTTGAGAGTGCGGGGTCGATCATGAACTGGAGACTACATATTAGTCCAACCTGTTGATATTGTATTATTGGCTATTCTAGAGCCGTCGAACCTCCTTCTCGGATGGTTGCATATATATATATATATTGTGATAATGGCCACTCTTGAGCCGAGGAACCCCTTCTTGGGCGGTTGAGTATACATGTGGGCCGTGAGCCAGTTATTGGATCCCGCGAGGATCGTTATCATTGTCTTATCATATAGACATGCTAGTTTACTACTAGTCCGCAGCTATTTTTGTTATTATGCTAATTCCAATCTCCGGAACTTGATATTACTGTTTTCCAACTGAAAAATGATAAAAGAGTTTTCAAAAACTACTTTTGAGCCTGCGAGGTTGTATCTGCATATTAGCTGACCAGTAGTGGATCGGGCTGCACGCCGCAGCGAGGTATATGTTGGATCGGACTACGCGCCGCAGGGATATCTCTATGAGATGTGCTTGGGCTGTAGGAGCCCCTCCGGAGTCTGAACCCCCACGGTGAGCACGGGTACCCAAAATTGGAGTCGGGCTACACGCCGTAGCGGTCATATCATGCATTGCATTGCATTTAGCTACATCCTGCTAGCTGTTATGCTATTTATTGGTATTTGTTAGAACAGGTACAGTGAAGATTGATTCTATGACAGGGTAGCTGATTATAGCTTTACATAGTGCTTTATTGCGGATTTCTTATCTGCGCTGTCTTACCCTTGTTTATTACCACTGAGTCTGGCAGTACTCATTTTACTCCCTGCACCTTGTGTGCGGATCCAGGTACCTCTCAGCAGTGATCCAGTAGCTGTGCGAGGCGACGTTTGTGGATATTCGAGGTAGCTGCAGAGTCCGCAGGACCCGATATTCCTTCCTACTGTCTTTTGATTTTGTATTGACATTTCTTTCCGCACTTGGTATTTTGTAAACCTTTATACACTTATGTTCTTTAGAGGCTCATGACTCTTGACCCTTGGTCTATGGGAGTTGATGTATTATGGGACTTGGTTCCCCGTTTTCGTTACATGTATTATCTGTTATTTCGTTAATTAATTTGCTTAAATGGGTTTAAGAGAGCTTCTAGCTCCGTGGTTGATATTGATTGGTCAGGCTGGCTTAGCAATGTGCTGGGCGCCATCACGACCGGATTTGGGGTCGTGACATTAACCATATGATACAATAAAATTTATGTAACAATCAAAATAAATATTATATCTAAAATAACAATGCGATGCGATACAACAACTAACAACCATCCAAACAAATTATTTGAGAATTTCCATTTTCAGAAATTTGATGACTTTCTCTCCGATATCTTTCAAATTTTATTGTATCCTCGCATATAGAGATAAAAATCAAGATCAACTCTTATAAGTTACCTAGTAAAGCTTGGGCCTAAGCATTTCAAAGAAGTAAAAATAGTATAGGCTATCCAGTTTTCGGACTGATCATTCAAAAATAGCTAGCGTTTGTAAAGTCATTAAAAAATAGCAACTATTTTGCTGCAACACGGAAAGTTTCAGCATAATATACTGACGATCTATATATGCACTTGTGTATGAACTTCCAGTATATTATGCTAGAATTCCAACATGCAGAAAGTTCCAGTATAATGTACTAGAGATTGGAGAGTGCTCCATTCTTCAGTATATTATGCTGGACCAGTATATTATATTGGAACTCCAGTATATTATACTGGAGTTCCAATATACCTATGCTGATACTCCAGTATAATTTTTCGGATTTTGAACAACGTTTTCGTTCAGATTTATCTTTACATGAAAAATAGCTAAATTTCGACTACTTTTGAAACTGTGACTATTTACTAATGACCATTTATAAATCTGGCTATTTTTTAATTTATCCTTTCAAAGAAACATGCTATTGTCAAAATGAAATTTGACTGTATCTTAATTACTCATGTGATATAAAATAGATTATTTAGTTTGTTTCTAAATAAATTAAGAAAAATTTTACTTTAAAAAAACTGAATACATAACTGAATGGAAGTTAAGAAATTCTAATCATTTTTTGGTGTTCTTGCATGCTATAATTGACGTAAATGAAATTTTGGCCAGATACATATGATCTCAAAAATTATTTGGATTCAAATATTTTGCATTAAATCATACATTAAGTTACATGATTACAGAGAATCTCTCTGTAAGTTTTACAAAAAGTTCAGCAAAGTTTCTTTTATAACGAGAGTCTAGAGCTACCTCCATTTTCTTAACATGTGATATCACCATACATCATACATCCAAGTATTTTGATCTAAAAAAAATTCAAAAATTCTCTGTCATAAAAAAACTCTTACTCTTTTATCTATACCACCAAAACCTCGTGATATCTTCAATCCTTTATCATATTCACACATCCTGATTCCCTAAAAAACTCTACTACTAAGAAACAAGATATGGCAATGAACATTGACTCAACTGACAAGCAACCTTCCTACCTCCAAACCCTTCTTAGCCATAATTTATCACCTGCAAATGTTCCATTCAATGAACTTCATACCATTGGCCAAGCTATCAATGAAGAAACGGATACACCAACTGACTCTACTATATTTATTCCTCTTTCCCAAGGGAAAAAAGAAAGAATTTATAAACCATGGAAGCATGCAGTTATTATTAAGCTCTATGGACACAAACTTGAACATCAAGTATTAAGGCAAAAAATTTTGCACTCTTTGGAAACTTACAGAAAATGTACCTCTTGCAGACCTAGGATCAGATTTTTATTTACTGAAATTTCAAAAAGAGGAGAATAAATTACATGCTTTAAATGATGGTCCTTGGTTTATATTTAACCGTTTTCTAACTGTTCGGCCATGGGAGCCAAAGTTCATGTCATTAGAAGCTACTATTAATTATTCTGCAATTTGGCTAAGATTACCTGAATTGTCTACAAAATTTTATGATTTTCAAATCTTAAAAAAACGTGGGCAAAAAAATTTGTAAATTATTAGCTATAGATAACTATACCTCTTCAACAATTAGGGGAAGATATGCTAGATTGTGTGTGCAAGTACCTTTGGATCATCCTCTTTGCACTCATATTTTTATAGGACATCATAAACAATCTATCATATATGAAGGGATAAATTTATTTTGTGTTAAGTGTGGTAGAATAGGTCATAATCAATTAATTTGTCCTTACACAAAAGTTTCAAATGATCCTACTGCTGATCATATTAATAATGATCCTTCAACTACTACTAATCATAAATTGGTATCTACGGATAAATGGAAAATGTTTCCTTTCCTACAACTTCAACAAGAAGGACCACCAATGGTAAGTTCAACCCAAGAAGATCTGGTATGAATCATGATCTTAATAATTTTGTTCATACTTTATCTCTTAATAAGTTATCACTAAATAACTCTACTAATATTTCTGATAATACTAATACTTATACTAATATATTATTAACCAACCCTATAAATAAAGTGACTTCTACTAATCCTTTTAAAATTCAAGATTTATTAAATAATGATAATAATCGTAACCCTACAAACCTTTCTACTAAAAGTCCTGCTCCAAATATAATTACTACTCATATCCCTAAGGATCAATTAAACACACAAAATGATCATAGTCATATTAATTCTCAACATGCACAAGGCCACCAGCAACTATCTCACATGCAAAGCCTTTCCAATACTCTTCCTAGTCGGTCAATATCATTTATTGATATCCACCAAAACAAGATCAACCATCCAAACAATTGCCTAACCAATACTATACCACCAATTCACATAAACCCTAGAAAGCCCATGCAGGAACATCATGATGACCTTGCCACCATCTTAACCAAAATTCATCACACTACTCCAACCCCCAGTCCCATCAAATCGCCATTGTCTACCATTTCAATTTCTCAAAATTTGGACACTCACTCAACTCCAATTCCTTCTACACATATCTCTCCCCACATTAATATGATACACTCACTTCACTTAACAATGTTGGCCAACTCTCTCAACTATCTAAGAAGAACACGAGCTCAACAACATCAGCATTCACCAAGTCTTCATCATCTTGTGCCATCACAGTACCCTCTCACAATTCTACCCACTCATTTACTTATGAAGAACAATCCTTTAATCTACACAGTCCAATCCCCACAAGTACCACTAACCTTAACATCTTGGCCAGAAATGGGGCTTCAAAATCATGCACTAACCTTCACTTTGGAAGTGAACAACCAGGAAGTCACACTCCTTATAAACAATCATTCGGACCTTTCTCGGATAATTATGGAGGGTATGCAATTAGGAACGGAGCTCTATGCTCGTTATCATTGGTCCCTCATACAAGCACCTCACCTCTCTCCATATCAAACACCACCTTTCCCAACACCAGTATGGGACCCTGCCCATCTATACCCCAACCACATTCAAATGCCATTCTATCCCCCTCCATCTCCAACACCCTTCACTGCATGGATACAACCTTACATGAATCCACAATTAATACTACCTTAAATGGAACCTCCCATTCCTTCTACCTCAGCTCCATCTCCTGTAAACTCACCTCCTCCATGTCCCAATCACAGCGCACCAAACAACAAATTTCAGGAGGAGCTAAACGTAGCAATCGCTTAAAACAAAGAAACTCGTCTAGTTTGTGCATGGCTAGATAGGATCAAAGTGTTTGTGTTAAAGGAGGAGTACAAAAGAAAAGCTTTTGTAAGGACTCCACCAACTCTAAGGAGTTTTTCCCTTCGACTAAGGCCTACCACAAACCCAGAGGTAGGAAAATATGCAATGTTAATGCTCCCAACTTTTCTCCTACATCCAGGAGAGAACAGGAGAAATTCGCTAAATCGCAATAGTAATCCTGGAGTGATAAAAAATAACCAAATGAATTTTATCATTTAGAACTGTAGGAGTGCAATATCAGTAGAGTTTAAAAGGAACTTTATGTGACGACCCGACCCATTGTCACGAGAGTTATCACCCTGTTACCCCTTTATTTATGTGTTTCATATTTCTATATATGTGTTAGAATCTATCGGGTGAGTTAGGAGTGATTCTGGTTGAAAATAAGGCATATAGCCTTTTGAAATGAAGCTTATTTATGAAAAGTCAACTTGGAGTTTACTATGTGGTTAGAGGGCTCAGAATCAAATTTTGATGATTTGGTTAGTTCCGGGAGGTAATTTGTGACTTATGGAAGCAACCAGAATTGAATTTGGAGGTCCGGTGTAGAAATAGGCTTGAATTGGGTAAGTTGGAATTTTGGCGGAATCCGATCTTCAGGTGTAATTATGATCCGGGAGTCGAATTGGAATTACGATAGTTACAGTAGCTTTGTTAGGTGATTTTGGATATGTGTGCAAATTTTCAGGTCATTCGGATATCGTTTGTTCGGGTTTTTGATAGAATGTAAGTTTCAGAAGTTTTAGTTGAATCTTAGGCTTGAACCTGCCTTAATTTGATGATTCGTGTGTTTAAGGGTGTGTTTTTATGATTGGAACAAGTTCGTATGATAATTTAGAGTAGAATTGTATTTTTGGTTGAGGTCCCGGGGGTCTCGGGATGATTCCGGGAGGTCAAACGAAATAATTTTGGCATTAAGGGACTGCTGTCATGGAATGTAGCAGAGATTCCGCTTCTGCGGAAGGGGGGCCGCAGAAGCGGATCCGCAGGGGCGATGAGCTTCTCACAGAAGCTACTTTGGACCTGGCCGGGCAATACCATAGAAGTGGCAGCTTAATCGCAGGAACGGGCTCGCTTCTGCGAACCCATGGCCGCAGAAGCGAAAGAAGGCGGCTGGGTGAACTTCGCAGAAGCAGAGTATTCTTCGCTTAAGCGGTATCGCAGGTGCGAGACCTGGACCGCAGAAGCGAGAGTGGCAGTTAATTGAATTTTTGCAGAAGCGACAAAATAGTCATAGAAGTGGACGCGCTTATGCGAGTCCAATATCGCAGAAGCGAAAAACGTAACAGTGATAAAGAAACAGAAGGTTAAAATTTCAGAATGTTATATCACGCAAAAGGCTTAAACTAAGAGGCGATTTGGGGCGATTTTAAGAGGAAATCGAAAGGATTCTTCAGGTAATCATTCATGGACCTAATTTATGTTATTATCTTGCTAAATTATGGAGTTTATACCTGAAATTGGAAGAATTAGAGGTGTATTAATGGAGGTTTTTGCTCTAAGCCTGGATTATTGAAAATCATCGATTTGAATGGGCAAACAGAGTCCGATTTTGATAAATTGTATATGCATGGACTCGTGTTTAGATAAGGATTCTGAAAATATAACTTTTGTAATTTTTCGAGAAGTATACCGAAAGTCGAGTTTTGGCAACTTTGTGGTTTTTGGTGTAATTCGAGTTGTTTCGATTGGGTGATGTTCCTTTAGCCTATTTTGATGCATTTCTATTGATTTTGATCAAATTCTGCACCCGTGGAGGCCGATTCTCGTGGCAAGGGCATTGCGGACTAGTCTTCGAGCCGAGTAGAGGTGAGTAATAGGTGTTGATGATGACCAGCGAGTTCGAAACCCCGGTATATCACTATGTGACGTTGTATTGTGGTGAGACACGTACCCTCATATGAGTGCGGTGTCGAATGGGATTGGGGACTATGGCTTAGCTTGACATGATAATACTATACTGTGTTGTTGGCTATTATTGAGCCGGTGTACCTCCTACTTAGATGGTTGTGGATATTTTTGGGCTTTGAGCCAGTTATTGGGACCCCGCGAGGATCATTGCTATTGTTTCTATAATATTGGCATGATATTTTAATACCAGTCCTGAGCTATTACTATCTAAAATGGTTTTCCAAACTCTGGAATTTCTGAATCCCTATTTTCTACTGAAAATGATAAAAAGAGATTTCAAATACTATTTCTGTTCCTGTGAGGCTTGCATTGCATTATAGCTGACTGGTAGTGGATCGGGCTGCACACCGCAACATATCATGATATTGTGCTTGGACTGTAGGAGCCCCCCGGGAGTCTGAACCCCACAGTGAGCACGGGTACCTAACTGGATCGGGCTACGTGCCGTAACAATCATATTCATGCATTGCATTGCATTTAGCTATACTTGTTATTCTGATAGCCGATATTGCTGGTTTATGATATTGCTCATGTTGATAACTCATACAAAATATTGTTGTATAGCCTTGCTTAGTGTTGTATTGGATTTTCTTACCTTCGCTGTCTTACCCTTGCTTATTACCACTGAGTTGGAAGTACTCACACTACTCCCTGCACCTTGTGTGCAGATCCAGATACATCACAGCAGAGCTGAGACTACATCTGCTCAGAGAGCTTTACTTGGACAGTCGAGGTAGCTGCTAGCGTCCGCAGGACCTGACTCTCCAGTCCATCTTTACTTGCTTAGTCTATTCTACACTTGTACACAGTTGTATACACTATCACAGCTTTATAATCTGGTAGAGGCTCATGACTTATGACTCCTGATTCGGTGGGAGGTTTATACTGGTTTTGAGATGTCTAATCCTAATGTGTTGGATGTTAATTCATTATACTATCATTGTTTATGCTTAAGAGGGGTAAAGTGTGAGCTGATAGCTCTATGTTATATTTGGTTGGTCGGGTTGGCCTAGCAATATGCTGGGCGCCATCACGACCGGGTTTTGTGGTTGTGACAAGTTGGTATCAGAGGAAGGATACTAGGCCTCATGAGTTTTGAGCTGGTTGGTAGAGTCTCGTGGATCGGTACGGGGACGCCTGTATTATCCTCGGAAGGATGCAAACCTTTAGAAAACACTTCACATTTCTTGAACTCTATCGTGCGATTTTGTTGTTTCGAGGACAGAACTTTTGTATTATATCTCTCGCAGATGGCGAGAACTCGAACTTCAAGACAAGGTGGACGACCACCATTGCCACCTGCTAGAGGCCGTGGGCGACCGTGGTCGTGGTAGAGGTAGGGCAGCCGAGGCAGTGTTAGCTTACCCACTTGTTGTCCCTATTCAGCATCAACCCCTAGTTGTTGATGCTCCAGCAGCACCCGCTCAGACACCGACGGTGTCTATTGTCATTTTTGGCCTTCAGGAGACTTTGGTGATAGCATCCTAGGAAGCTCAATTCTATTCAAGTACAAGGATGAAGCGTTGCAATCTCAAAGAGGACCTTTAACAATATGTCCAGCTAGAGAATTTCAAAACACGATCATTGGACTTCAAGTGCACATAGAGAATCCTTTAATTGTCGAGAAAGAGCTCCAGCCCAGAGGAGAAAAATTGTTGAAGTTTTACAATTATTTGATAGATCAAATTGAAGTCCAAGAAGAGGAAGATATGGTCACCCAAATCAGCCCTTGGAGTACACCAAAATGGCTCAAAATGAGCTTAAAAGAAGTCCTAAAGGAGGTACTACAAAAGGAGCCCAATTGGAATCCAAACAAATGGCCCAAACTAGTTGTTTTAAGGCCCAAATCTGCCCCAAAGGGTCTTGGCCGCCCCTCACCTAACCAAAGACTTTTCTTAGACTTTAGAAACCACCTACCTCATTGTAATAATTGTGTTTTCCACTAGAACCACCCCACCTAGTTTTTAATGTTATTTTTATACCTTTGTACTCCTATAAATAGGATGTTCTTCTCCTTCATAAGACACATTATTATTGATTGAGTATATCATACTTTGATAGTTCTTTTGAACCTTTGTTACTTGTGCTTTGAGATTTATCTTTTAACCTTTACTAGTTCATAGTTCAAGGTAGTAAGATTACTTCTCTTTTGTGATATCTTTGATTCATTTGTGGTATTCTTAGAAGGCGATTAATACTAGTATTAATTGTTGTCTCAAGTTACTCGTAAAGTGGTCAAGATCCGAATCTATTGTTTTGATTTGAATTTTAAGTAAAGGCGTTTGATTTCTTTCATAAATCAAGACGTTGTTACTTTGATCTTGTCAAGGCTATAGAACTTGCGTTCTTGAAAGTTCTTGGAATTCTTTCCTTGAATCTTTGCCATATCCTTTATTTTCGTCTCTTTAATTCTAGTTGTTCAATTCCTGTTGTTATTGTGTCACGACCCCAAATCCGTTCGTGATGGCGCCCAGCACATTGCTAAGCCAGCCTGACCTATCAATAACAAGAATGGAGCTAGAAGCTCGTTCTATCCCATTTAAGCATATTAATTCACGAAGCAACAACGATACATATAACGAAAATGGGGAACCAAGTCCCATGATACATCAACTCCCATAGACCGAAGGGTCAAGAGTCATGAGCCTCTACTGAACATGAGTGTATAAAGGTTTACAAGACACCAAGTGCGGAAAGAAAAGTCAATACAAAATCAAGAGACAGTAAGAAGGAATATCGGGTCCTGCGGACTCTGCAGCTACCTCGAATATCCACAAATGTCGCCTCGCACAGCTACTGGATCACTGCTGAGAGGTACCCGGATCTGCACACAAGGTGCAGGGAGTAAAATGAGTACTGCCAGACTCAGTGGTAATAAACAAGGGTAAGACAGCGCGGATAAGAAATCCGCAATAAAGCACTATGTAAGGCTATAATCAAATACCCTGTCACAGAATCAATATCGACTGTACATATACCAACAAGTACCAGCAAAATAGTATAATAGCTAGCAGATGTAGCTAAATGCAATGCAATGCATGATATGACCGCTACGGCGCGTAGCCCGATCCAATTTGGGTACCCGTGCTCACTATGGGGGTTCAGACTCTGGAGGGGCTCCTACAGCCCAAGCACAATATCACGGCGGCGTGCAGTCCGATCCAACATATATACTACTAAGGCGCGCAGCCCGATCCACTACCAGTTAGCTAATATGCAAATATAGCCTCGCAGGCTCAAAAGTAGTTTTGAAAACCATTTTATCATTTTTCAGTTGGAAAACAGTAATACCAAGTTCCAGAGATTGGAATTAGCACGATAACAGAAATAGCTATGGACTGGTAGTGACTAGCATGTCTAAATGATAAGACAATGATAACGATCCTCGCGGGATCCAATAACTGGCTCACGGCCTACATGTATACTCAACCGCCCAAGAAGGGGGTTCAACGGCTCAAGAGTAGCCAATATCACAGTATAATATGCAACCATCCGAGAAGGAGGTTCGACGGCTCAAGAATAGCCTAATATCATAATACAGTATCAACAAGTCGGACTAAGCCATAGTCCCCAATCACAATCGACCCCGCACTCACAAGAGAGTACGTGTCTCACCGCTATACAGAATCACAAAGTGGTATACCGGGGTTTCGAACCCGCTGGTCATCACCCACATCTATTACTCACCTCAATACGGCACGACGACTACTCCGCAATGCCCTTGCCACGAGAATCAAGCTCCGCACGCGTAGAATCCGATCAAATACAGTAGAAATACAACAAATTAGGCCAATGGGACGACACCTAATCAATACAACTCGATTTACATCAAAATTCCCAAAGTTGTCAAAACTCGACTTTCGGTACGCTTCTCGAAAAATCACGAAAGTCACATATTCGGAACCCTCATCTCAATACGAGTCTAAGCATATCAATTTTACCAAATTCGGACTCCATTTGCCCATTCAAAACCTTGATTTTCTAAAGTTCAAACCTAGGGCTAAATCCTCCATAAATTACCCCAAATTCCTCCATTTTCATGATATAATTGCATAATATTATCAATACTAATCATAGTTTAAGTCCATAGTTGATTACCTCTGTTGATTTCCCTTGAGTTTCTCTTCAAAATTGCCCAAATCGCCTCTAAAGCCGAGACCCAAATGTGTGAAATGTTTCTGAAATTTTCTAACTTCTGATACACTTAACTCACTGCGATTTTCGCTTCTGCGGACCATTTTCCGCCCCTGCGGAACCGCTTCTGCGACCAATTGGTCGCTTCTGCGAATCCAGGCCTATTTGGGCATTTCCGCTCCTGCGATACACGGACCGCTCCTGCAGGTCCGCTTCTGCGGATAACATTCCGCCCCGCGGTCCTTTCCGCCTCTGCGATCAAGAGTCCGCTCCTGCGGACTCGCCTATGCGGTCAATAAATATGCTTCTGCGATTTTCCCCCATTTCTCTCTTGACCGCTTCTGCGGTCTCATCTTCGCTCCTGCGACGCCGCTTCAGCGGAGACGATTCCGCTTCTGCGCTGCCAAGCGCTTCTGCGCTCCCTCGTCCGCTCCTGCGGACTCGCTCCTACGCCCCCATTTCCGCCGGAGCGAAAACAATAGAACCAGAGCCAAAACCTGCAATTTTCCACATTTTCTCCCGTTTAGCCATCCGAAAACACCCCGAGGCCCCCGGGACCCCATCCAAACACACCAACACATCCTAATACCTTATTCAAACTTGCTCCAATCCTCAAAACACGTCTAACAACATCAAAACCCATAATTCACATCGAATTAAATCCTAAATTCCTTAAAACATTCCGAATTACACAATCAATCAAAAACCCGACTAAACAACGTCCGAATGACCTGAAATTTTGCAGGCACATCCAAAATCACCTAACGGAGCTATTGCAACTATCGGAATTCCATTCCGACCCCCGGATCAAAATCTCACCAACCGTTCGGATTTCACCAAAATTTAACCTTAGCCAATTCAAGCCTATTTCTACACCGGGCCTCCAAATTCAATTTCGATCGCTCCCCTAAGTCACAAATCACCTCCCGGAACTAACCGAATCATCCGAATCCGATTCCGAGCCCTCTAACCAAATAGTCAACTCCGGGTTGACTTTCCTTGTTCAAGTTTCCTTCAAGAAGGCTATATGCCTCATTTTCAATCCAATTCACTGCTAACTCTCCCGATAGACTCTAACACTGATATAAAATCATAAAACATGTATTTACAACATAACGGGGTGGTAATTCTCGTGACGACGGGCCGGGTCATCACATTCTCCCCTCTTAAGCGAACGCTCGTCCTCGAGCGGGTCAAGAAACATACCTGAAGTCTCAAACAAGTGAGGATATCTGCTCCGCATTTCCCGCTCGATCTCCCAAGTGGCCTCCACCACGGATCGACCTCTCCACTGAACCTTAACTGATGCAATCTCCTTAGACCTCAATTTTCTCACCTGGCGACCCAAAATAGCAATAGGCTCCACATCATAAGATAGATCACCATCAAGCTGAATGGTACTGAAGTCTAATACATGAGACGGATCTCCAATGTACTTCCGGAGCATGGATACATGGAATACTGGATGAACGCCTGGATAAGCTGGGCGGCAAGGCTAACTCATATGCCACCTCTCCAACCCTCCCGAGTATCTCAAAAGGACCAATGTACCTAGGACTCAACTTTCCTTTCTTCCCAAACCTCATGACACCCTTCATAGGTGAAACCTTCAACAATACTCTGTCACCAACCATGAAAGACAACTCTCGAACTCTACGGTCCGCATAACTCTTCCGACGAGACTGTGCTGTACGAAGCCTCTCCTGGATCAACTTTGCTCTATCCAGAGCATCCTGGACTAACTCAGTCCCTATCAATCTAACCTCACCAGGCTCAAACCATCCCACGAGGGATCTACACCGTCTGCCATACAATGACTCGTACGGGGCCATCTGAATACTCGACTGATAACTGTGGTTGTAGGCAAACTCAGCAAGTGGTAAGAACTCGTCCCACGAACCACCAAAGTCAATCACACATGCTCGCAACATATCCTCTAGAATCTGAATAGTACGCTCAGACTGCCCATCTGTCTGGGGGTGAAATGCTGTACTCAACTCAACCCGTGTACCCATCTCTCGCTGAAATGCTCTCCAAAACTGAGAAGTGAACTGAGTACCCCTGTCGGATATGATAGACACTGGAACTCCATGCAAACGAACAATCTCTCGAATAAAGATCGCTGCCAACCGCTCCGATGAGTAGGTAGTACTAACTGGAATGAAGTGAGCTGACTTGGTCAGTCTATCCACAATCACCCATACAGAATCAAACTTCCTCGCCGTCCGAGGGAGTCCAGTAACAAAGTCCATGGTGATCCTTTCCCATTTCCACTCAGGAATATCAATGCGCTGAAATACACCACCGGGCCTCTGATGCTCGTACTTAACCTGCTGACAGTTGAGACACCGTGCTAATGTCTAACAATGTCCATCTTCATCTTTCTCCACCAATAGTGCTGTTTCAAATCTTGGTACATCTTCGCGGCTCCTGGATGGATAGAATACCGCGAGCTATGGGCCTCCTCCAGAATCAACTCACGAAGGCCATCAACATTGGGCACACATATCTGGCCCTGGATCCTCAATACGCCGTCACTATCAATGGTGACATCTCTAGCATCATCATGCTGAACTCTGTCCCTAAGGACAGCCAAATGTGGATCATCATACCGACGCTCACGAATACGATCATATAGAGATGACCGAGATACAACACAAGCCAATACCCGGCTGGGCTCCGAAATATCTAACCTCACTAACCGATTGGCTAGCACCTGAACATCATAAGCAAATGGCCTCTCCTCAGCTGGAATATATGCCAAGCTCCCCATACTCACCGCCTTCCGGCTCAAAGCATCGGCCACCACATTGGCCTTCCCCGGATGATATAATATAGTAATGTCATAATCCTTCAGCAACTCAAGCCATCTCCACTGTCTCAAATTAAGGTCTTTCTATTTGAACAAGTGCTGGAGACTACGATGGTCGGTATACACCTCACAAGACACACCATACAAATAGTACCTCCAAATCTTCAAGGCATGAACAATGGCGGCTAGCTCCAAATCATGAACAGGATAGTTCTTCTCATGTGGCTTCAACTGCCGAGAAGCATAAGCAATTACCTTACCTTTCTGCATCAACACACAACCTACCCCCACTCTCTAGGCATCACAATAAATAGTGTATGAACCTGAAGCTGATGGCAATACTAACACTGGAGCGGTGGTCAAAGCTGTCTTGAGCTTCCGAAAGCTCTTCTCGCACTCATCCGACCACACGAATGGTGCACCCTTTTGGGTCAACTTAGTCAAAGAAGAAGCAATGGATGAAAATCCCTGAACAAACCGGCGATAATATCCCGCCAAACCAAGAAAACTCTTGATCTCTATAGCTGAGGACGGTCTAGGCCAACTCTGCACCGCCTCTATCTTTTTCTGATCAACCTGAATACCATCACGAGACACCAAATGTCCCAAAAATGCTACGGACTCGAGCCAAAACTCGCACTTGGAGAATTTAGCATATAGTTTCTCCTCCCTCAATCTCTGCAACACAATACTCAAATGTTGAGCGTGCTCCTCCTGACTACGGGAGTAGACTAGAATGTCATCAATGAACACAATCACAAATGAATCCAAATAAGGCCTGAACACACTGTTCATCAGATGCATAAATGCTGCTGGGGCGTTGGTCAGCCCAAAAGACATCACAAGAAACTCATAATGACCATATCCGGTCCTGAATGCAGTCTTCATAATATCCGAGTCCCTGATCTTCAGCTGATGATAGCCTGAACGAAGATCGATCTTAGAAAACACCCTCGCACCCTGTAACTGATCAAACAAATCATCTATGCGCGGTAGAGGGTACTTGTTCTTCACTCTGTCACTTTGTTCAATTGCCTATAATCAATACACATTCGCATGGAACCATCTTTCTTTTTAACAAATAATACCGGCGCACTCCAAGGGGACACGCTAGGGCGGATGAAACCCTTATCCAGAAGCTCCTGAAGTTGCTCTTTCAGTTCTTTCAACTCAGCTGGTGCCATCCGATAAGGAGGAACGGATATGGGCTGAGTGCCCGGCACCAAGTCAATGCCAAAATCAATATCCCTGTCCGGCGGCATGCCCGGCAGGTCTGAGGGGAATACATCTGGAAAGTCCCTCACAACAAGTACAGAATCAATGCTAGGAGACTCAGCTCCCACATCTCTCACAAAAGCTAAGTACGATAAACACCCTTTTTCAACCATCTTCTGAGCTTTTAAGAATGAAATAACACGGCTAGGGACGAAATCGGTCGAACCCCGCCACTCAATCTGAGAAATACCAGGAATGGCCAACGTAACTGTCTTAGCATGACAGTTCAATATAGCATGGTACGGAGACAACCAGTCCATACCCAATATAACATCAAAGTCCACCATTCCCAACAATAACAAATCTGCCTGGGTCTCCAGACCCCCAATAGATATAACACAGGATCTATAGACATGATCCACAACGATCGTATCACCCACGGGGGTGGATACATGAACAGGTAAGTCAAGACTACCACGAGTCGCACCCAAATGATGTGCAAAATAAGAGGACACGTAAGAATATATGGACCCTGGATCAAATAGAACAGAGGCATCTCCGTGACAGACAGAAATGATACCGGTAATCACTGCATCGGAGGCAACTGCATCACGCCTGTCAGGAAGTGCATAGAACCGTGCCTGGCCTCCACCAGATCTCTCCTCGCCCCTGGGGCGACCACGAGAAGACTGACCTCCACCTCTACTAGACTGAGATGGTGCTGAAGATGAGGGCTGATCCCTCTGCTGAGTCCTGTCCCTACGGAGTCGAGGGCACTGTCTCCTCATGTGGCCAAACTCACCACACTCATAACATGCACCTGGTGCTGGAGAAGGGGACTGAAGGGAACCCCTCGCCGCAAAAGAACCCTGGGCTGATGAAGTAGGTGCTGCACCCTGGGCTGGATGGGCACTAAGTGATGACTGACCCTGCTGAAACCCCTGTCGACCACGACCATAAGAACCTCCGCTCTGCTCTAGGCGGCCTGAATGAGGAGGTCTAGATGAGCGACCTCTGCTCTGCTGGGAATGCCCTCTAGATGGAGCACCACTGAAACTGCCAGAACCACGAGGCCTCTTGGCCTCCCGCTCCTCTCTCTCTCGGCGACGATCCGCCTCGATGGAGCATGCCATATCAGCAACCTGCTCAAACGATAATGACAGAACTCGCTCGCTGGTCATAAGAATACGGATAGAGTAGTTGAGGCCATCAATGAACCTCCTGATCCTCTCCCTATCAGTGGGGATCATCCATGTGGCATGCCTAGCCAACCGTGTGAATCCGAGCTCATACTGGGTCACAGACATGTCGCCCTGAACCAACCACTCGAACTGGCGACGTAGCTCCTCGCGACGAGACTAAGGTACATATTTCTCTAGAAAGAGAGTAAAGAACTGCTGCCATGTGAGAGGTGCTGCTCCTGCAGGCCTACGCCTCTCAAACTCTTCCCACCAATCAAATGCGGGACTAGTGAACTGAAAGGTAGTAAATGAAACTCCGCTGGACTCAAGAATACCAGCCGTCCGCAACATCCTCCGACACTTGTCCAAGAAACCCTGGGCATCCTCGCCCTCAACGCCACTGAAATGGGGTGGCTGAAGTCTACCAAATCTCTCAAGACGACGCTGCTCGTCATCGGGCATAACCTGAACCATATGCTCTGGAGCTGGAGCCGGTGCAGCTGGAGGAATAACCGGTGCAACCACCTGAGCGGGGACCGCCTCTGGTGTCTGAAGTCCCTGAACAACCGGGTCAGGTGTGCGAGCTGCAGGGGTCTGCTGACCACCCCCTGTCTGAGATGTCGCTGCAGTAGCAGTAGCTGAAACTACCTGAGCCAAACCGGAACACACCGATAATATCCGAGCAAGAGTCTCCTGAAGACCAGGAATAGCAATAGATACAGTCTGGCCCTGAACTGGGGTTGCTGGAGCATCAACCATTAGGGGCTGCTCCTGAACTGGTACAACGGGCGGGTCAGCTGGCACTACCTCGGCCGCCCTACCTCTACCTCTAGCACGACCGCGCCCACGGCCTCTAACAGGTGGCAATGGAGGTCGTCCACCTCGTCCTGATGCTCGCGTTCTCGCCATCTGCGAGAGAATAGAATATAGAAGTTCTGTTCTCGGAACAACAAGATCGCACGACGGAGTTCAAGAAAAGTGAAGTTTTCCTAAAGGTTCACAGCCTCCCGAGGATAAGTACAGGCGTCCCCGTACCGATCCACAAGACTCTACTAACTGGCTCAAGACTCTTTAATTCTAGTTGTTCAATTCCTGTTGTTATTGTGTCACGACCCCAAATCCGGTCGTGATGGCGCCCAGCACATTGCTAAGCCAGCCTGACCTATCAATAACAAGAATGGAGCTAGAAGCTCGTTCTATCCCATTTAAGCATATTAATTCACGAAGCAACAACGATACATATAACGAAAATGGGGAACCAAGTCCCATGATACATCAACTCCCATAGACCGAAGGGTCAAGAGTCATGAGCCTCTACTGAACATGAGTGTATAAAGGTTTACAAGACACCAAGTGCGGAAAGAAAAGTTAATACAAAATCAAGAGACAGTAAGAAGGAATATCGGGTCCTGCGGACTCTGCAGCTACCTCGAAGATCCACAAATGTCGCCTCGCACAGCTACCGGATCAGGACTGCTCAGAGGTACCTAGATCTGCACACAAGGTGCAGGGAGTAAAATGAGTACTGCCAGACTCAGTGGTAATAAACAGGGGTAAGACAGCGTAGACAAGAAATCCACAATAAAGCAGTATGTAAAGTTGTAATCAAATACCCTGTAACAGAACCAATATCAACTGTACCTGTACCAACAAGTACGAGCAAAACAGTATAACAACTACGAGATGTAGCTAAATGCAATGCAATGCATGATATAACCGCTACGGCGTGTAGCCCGATCCAATTTGGGTACCCGTGCTCACTGTGGGGGTTCGGACTCCGGAGGGGCTCCTACAGCCCAAGCACAATATCACTGCGGCGTGCAGTCCGATCCAACATATATACTGCTGCGGCGCGCAGCCCGATCCACTACCAGTCAGCTAATATGCAAATACACCCTCGTAGGCTCAAAAGTAGTTTTGAAAACTTTTTTATCATTTTTCAGTTGGAAAACTGTAATACCAAGTTCCAGAGATTGGAATTAGCATGATAACAGAAATAGCTACGGACTGGTAGTGACTAGCATGTCTAAATGATAAGACAATGATAACGATACTCGCGGGATCCAATAACTGGCTCACGGCCTACATGTATACTCAACCGCCCAAGAAGGGGGCTCAACGGCTCAAGAGTAGCCAATATCACAGTATAATATGCAACCATCCGAGAAGGAGGTTCGACGGCTCAAGAATAGCCTAATATCATAATACGGTATCAACAAGTCGGACTAAGCCATAGTCCCCAATCACAATCGACCCCGCACTCACAAGAGAGTACGTGTCTCGCCGCTATACAGCGTCACAAAATGGTATACCGGGGTTTCGAACCTGCTGGTCATCACCCACATCTATTACTTACCTTAATACGGCACGACGACTACTCCGCAATGCCTTTGCCACGAGAATCAAGCTCCGCACGCGTAGAATCTGATCAAATACAGTAGAAATACAACAAATTAGGCCAATGGGACGACACCCAATCAATATAACTCAATTTACATCAAAATTCCCAAAGTTGTCAAAACCCGACTTTTGGTACGCTTCTCGAAAAATCACGAAAGTCACATATTCGGAACCCTCATCTCAATACGAGTCTAAGCATATCAATTTTACCAAATTCGGACTCCATTTGCCCATTCAAAACCTTGATTTTCTAAAGTTCAAGCCTAGGGCTAAATCCTCCATAAATTACCCCAAATTCCTCCATTTTCATGATATAATTGCTTAATATTATCAATACTAATCATAGTTTAAGTCCATAGTTGATTACCTGTTGATTTCCATTGAGTTTGTCTTCAAAATCGCCCAAATCGCCTCTAAAGCCGAAACCCAAATGTGTGAAATGTTTCTGAAATTTTCTAACTTCTGATACACTTAACTCACTGCGATTTTTGCTTATGCGGACCATTTTCCGCCCCTGCGGAACCGCTTCTGCGACAAAATGGTCGCTTCTGCGAACCCAGGCCCTTTTGGCCATTTCCGCACCTGCGATCCAAGAACCGCTCCTACGAGTCCGCTCCTGCGGATTTTCATCCGCTCCTGCGGTCCTTTCCACCTCTGCGATCAAGAGTCCGCTCCTGCGGACTAGCCTACGCGATCAACCACCCGCTTCTACGGACCTCCCCATCACGCCTCAGGACCGCTTCTGCGATCGCCCACTCGCACCAGCGAAGCTGCTTCAGCGGAAAAGATTCCGCTTCTGGGCTGCCAAGCACTCCTGCGCTCCCTCATCCGCTCCTGCGGACTCGCTCCTGCGCCCCCATTTCCGCAGGAGCGGAAACAACAGAACCAGAGCCAAAACCTGCAATTTTCCACATTTTCTCCCGTTTAGCCATCCGAAAACACCCCGAGGCCCCCGGGACCCCATCCAAACACACCAATATATCCTAATACCTTATTCAAACTTGCTCCAATCCTCAAAACACGTCTAACAACATCAAAACCCATAATTCACATCGAATTAAATCCTAAATTCCTTAAAACATTCCGAATTACACAATCAATCAAAAACCCGACTAAACAATGTCCGAATGACCTGAAATTTTGCAGGCACATCCAAAATCACCTAACGACTGCAACTGTCGGAATTCCATTCCGACCCCCGGATCAAAATCTCACCTACCGTTCGGATTTCGCCAAAATTTAACCTTAGCCAATTCAAGCCTATTTCTACACCGGGCCTCCAAATTTAATTCCGATCGCTCCCCTAAGTCACAAATCTCTTCCTGGAACTAACCGAATCATCAGAATCCGATTCTGAGCCCTCTAACCAAATAGTCAACTATGGGTTGACTTTCCTTATTCAAGTTTCCTTCAAGAAGGCTATATGCCTCATTTTCAATCCAATTCACTCCTAACTCACCCGATAGACTCTAACACTGATATAAAATCATAAAACATGTATTTACAACATAACGGGGTGCTAATTCTCGTGACGACGGGCCGGGTCGTCACATATTGCTTCCGCATTTACTTCTCAAATTTTTACTCTAGTTTGGATTCCCGACCTAGTTGTTATCAAGTGGTATCAGAGCGGTTCTATCAAGATTTCGTTCTTGATAATTCTTGGGATATTTAGAAAAAAAACAAAAAAACAAAAAAAAAACAAAAAAAAACGAAATCCAATTTAAAACAAGAAGAAATACAATTGCTTGCTCTCCAGGATATATCTTTTGTATCAAAGTGTTTCCAAAAATTAACAAAGGAAACAAGAAGAGGGGATCCTTGATTTTCTTATTCTTTGTATTCTGCACATTTATATTCTTTCCTTTTCGTTCGTGTCTTGTTTCAACCGAGCCTAAAAGTTCTAGTATTTGGTTCTTTCTTCTTTTATTTGTTCCCAAAAACAAAAGAAAAATCTGATTTTTACTACTGAGAACTACATACAAGTTGGTTTTAACTATAAATCTACAAAGTATTTTGTTCAAAGGTTATTTAAAAAAAAAAAAGGAAAGGTGTGTGTGAGAACAATTGAGGAAAACGCCAAATTGGAGAGACATATTTTCTTTAATCTATGACAAGATGTCTCAAACAGGTAACTACAATGGAAAGTGGAAAGCGATGGTTCAACAATTTGAAAACTCGAACTTACAGTATATCGAATGGAAGGAAGACAATGGTAAAGTTATTTTTCAAACAAGAGCTGAAGTGGTGTGTGATGTCTTAAGTTATACCCTTAGAATTGACAAAGCTTTTGGCTATAACTTAATTAGCACTTATATGGTTGAGAAATTGAAATTGTCTTGTGTTGAACATTTTGAACCCTACATGTTGAAAGGAGTAAAGGTAGATAAAAGAGTGTTATTGTCATTCTCTATTGGAAGGTATGAGGATGTGATTTGGTGTGATGTCATTCCCATGAATAATTTTCATATCTTGTTGGGAAGGCCATGGTATATCTATAGAAATGCTTCATATAGTATCCAAAAAAATAGATACTCTTTTGAGTTTAAAGGGAAGAAATGCATTCTTGGTCCTTTGACTCCCTCACAAATTTGTAAAGATGAAAAGATTGTTAAAGAGAATACGGAAAAATACGAGAGAGAAAAGAATGAGAGTCGTAAGGGAGTGCATGTTGACATTCCAAGAGAGGAAAAAGGAGAGGTTGTGTTGAGTGAAAAGAGTGGGATGTCTAGTGAAGAAAAGAGTGATCTTGAGAAGAGAGAAAAGAGAGAAGACAATGAGATAAACATAGTCTATGAGGTATAGAGAGAAAAACATGAGGGATTGAGTGAAGGAATAGAACTCTTTAGTGAGAGAAAAGAGGCTAAGGGCGAGGAAAACAGTAGTCTTGTGATAAAAGCCAAAGAAAGTAGCAAGAATAAAGTTTCTTTACTTCCTAACCCATTAACTCTTTCCTGTTTTAGTTCTTTTGATTTTGTGCTGCCACGTGTTGAAATACCTTTTGAAAGGGGTAGTGAGGTGCAAGATATGGTGGCAAAAGATCCAATTGGATTGCAACATAAATTCGGCAATATCAATTCTTGTTGGATCGTGGAAGATAAAAGCTTGGTTAAAGTCTTTGTTATTGAACCTTTTAAATATTTTGATTCTTATTTACAGGGTTATGACACGGAGTTTCCTAAAAGTATTACTAAGTTACAGCCATTGCATAAAAGAATACAAGGTGATGATATTCCATTGGTAAATAAGTCCAAGTATGGTATATACAGTTGGTTTATTTGCATTCTTGGTCTTTCTAGAACACCTAAAGTATTTTTCGAGGTAATGAGTTATACTCTTATATCTTATGTTGGTGACTTTATAATTTTTGTGGATGATGATAGCGTGATGCACATCAAGTCATTAACTGTAATATCTAAGTTAAAGTGCAAGTGTAATTTTCTTCTTTTTGATATTATGCATGAAATAAATGATCACGTAATCCAACTTTATGATAAGAGGCATGAAATTAATGAGAAGAGGCTTGCGAATGAGTTAAATATTTCTTCTTCTCTTATTCGAGTGGTTAATGAGTGTTCATATGATAAATTGCTAGAATGTGATTGTTGTGGTATGATGTGGAGTCGTTCTTCAAGTCATGTTTATTGTGAGCTTGTAAAAGTAATTGTTATTAGTAAAGTGGATAAGCATGATGGTTGTAACATTTGTGATCAAGTACTCTTTCAAGAAAAGAAATCCTTGAAATACTTGAAAGGTCAAGGTAAGCTCAGTAGAAGGCATGCTAAGTGGGTTGAATTCACTGAAACTTTTCCTTATGTAATTTCTTACAACCACGGGAAAGAGAATGTTGTTGATGATGCACTTTCAAGAAGGTATGTCTTAGTTTCTACCCTCACTTCTAAATTGATGGGTTTTGATCAAATCAAGGAACTGTATACTAATGATATTGCTAGTCTTGATGGTAGGACAAAGGCTGAGATGATAAAAAAAATCATGAGCAAACAAGGCTTGCAATTGAGAAGAAAAATGAGCAAACCGCCTTAAGAAAGAACAAGGATCGAAAACAAGTTAATTTTAACCCTGGAGATTTAGTTTGGGTTGACTTTAGAAAAGAGAGATTTCCTTCCAAAAGAAAGTCAAATTTGCATCCTAGAGGAGATACCCTTTTCAATTCCATGAAAAGATTGGAGACAATGCATACAAGCTGGACCTTCCTGGTGAGTTTCAAGTAAATAGTACATTTAATGTTGCTGACTTGTCTTTGTTTGACGTAGGATCGAATTCGAGGACGAATTCTTTTCAAGAAGAGGGGAATGATAGCATCCTAGGAAGCTCAATTCTATTCAAGTACAAGGATGAAGCGTTGCAATCTCAAAGAGGACCTTTAACAATATGTCCAGCTAAAGAATTTCAAAACACGATCATTGGACTTCAAGTGCACATAGAGAATCCTTTAATTGCCGAGAAAGAGCTCCAGCCGAGAGGAGAAGAATTGTTGAAGTTTTACAATTATTTCATAGATCAAATTGAAGTCCAAGAAGAGGAAGATATGGTTACCCAAATCAGCCCTTAAAGTACACCAAAATGGCTCAAAGTGAGCTTAAAAGAAGTCCTAAAGGAGGTACTACAAAAGGAGCCCAATTGGAATCCAACCAAATGGCCCAAACTAGTTGTTTTAAGGCCCAAATCTGCCCCAAAGGGTCTTGGCCGCCCCTCCCCTAACCAAAGACTTTTCTTAGACTTTAGAAACCACCTACCTCATTGTAATAATTGTGTTTTCCACTAGAACCACCCCACCTAGTTTTTAATGTTATTTTTATGCCTTTGTACTCCTATAAATAGGGTGTTCTTCTCCTTCATAAGACACATTATTATTGATTGAGTATATCATACTTTGAGAGTTCTTTTGAACCTTTGTTACTTGTGCTTTGAGATTTATCTTTCAACCTTTACTAGTTTATAGTTCAAGGTAGTAAGATTACTTCTCTTTTGTGATATCTTTGATTCCTTTGTGGTATTCTTAGAAGGCGATTAATACTAGTATTAATTGTTGTCTCAAGTTACTCGTAAAGTGGTCAAGATCCGAATCTATTGTTTTGATTTGCATTTTAAGTAAAGGCGTTTGATTTCTTTCATAAATCAAGACGTTGTTACTTTGATCTTGTCAAGGCTATAGAACTTGCGTTCTTGAAAGTTCTTGGAATTCTCTCCTTGAATCTTTCCCATATCCTTTATTTTCGTCTCTTTAATTCTAGTTGTTCAATTCCTGTTGTTATTGCTTCCGCATTTACTTCTCAAATTCTTACTCTAGTTTGGATTCCCGACCTAGTTGTTATCAAGTGGTATCAGAGCGGTTCTATCAAGATTTCATTCTTGATAATTCTCGGGATATTTTGAAAAAAAACAAACAAAAAAACAAAAAAAAAACAGAAAAAAACAAAAAAAAAATGAAATCCAATTTAAAACAAGAAGATATACAATTGCTTGCTCTCCAGGATATATCTTTTGTATCAAAGTGTTTCCAAAAATTAACAAAGGAAACAAGAAGAGGGGATCCTTGATTTTCTTATTCTTTGTATTCTGCACATTTATATTCTTTCCTTTTCGTTCGTGTCTTGTTTCAACCGAGCCTAAAAGTTCTAGGATTTGGTTCTTTATTCTTTTATTTGTTCCCAAAAACAAAAGAAAAATCTGATTTTTACTACTGAGAACTACATACAAGTTGGTTTTAACTATAAATCTACAAAGTATTTTGTTCAAAGGTTATTTCAAAAAAAACAAAAGAAAGAAAGAAAAGGTGTGTGTGAGAACAATTGAGGAAAACGCCAAATTGGAGAGACATATTTTCTTTAATCTATGACAAGATGTCTCAAACAGGTAACTACAATGGAAAGTGGAAAGCGATGGTTCAACAATTTGAAAACTCGAACTTACAGTATATCGAATGGAAGGAAGACAATGGTAAAGTTATTTTTCAAACAAGAGTTGAAGTGGTGTGTGATGTCTTAAGTTATACCCTTAGAATTGACAAAGCTTTTGGCTATAACTTAATTAGCACTTATATGGTTGAGAAATTGAACTTGTCTTGTGTTGAACATTTTGAACCCTACATGTTGAAAGGAGTAAATGTAGATAAAAGAGTGTTATTGTCATTCTCTATTGGAAGGTATGAGGATGTGATTTGGTGTGATGTCATTCCCATGAATAATTTTCATATCTTGTTGGTAAGGCCATGGTATATCTATAGAAATGCTTCATATAGTATAAAAAAAATAGATACTCTTTTGAGTTTAATGGGAAGAAATGCATTCTTGGTCCTTTGACTCCCTCACAAATTTGTAAAGATGAAAAGATTGTTAAAGAGAATATGGAAAAATACGAGAGAGAAAAGAATGAGAGTCGTAAGGGAGTGCATGTTGACATTCCAAGAGAGGAAAAATGAGAGGTTGTGTTGAGTGAAAAGAGTGGGATGTCTAGTGAAGAAAAGAGTGATCTTGAAAAGAAAGAAAAGAGAGAAGACAATGAGATAAACATAGTCTATGAGGTAGAGAGAGAAAAACATGAGAGATTGAGTGAAGGAATAGAACTCTTTAGTGAGAGAAAAGAGGCTAAGGGCGAGGAAAACAGTAGTCTTGTGATAAAAGCCAAAGAAAGTAGCAAGAATAAAGTTTCTTTACTTCCTAACCCATTAACTCTTTCCTGTTTTAGTTCTTTTGATTTTGTGCTGCCACGTGTTGAAATACCTTTTGAAAGGGGTAGTGAGGTGCAAGATATGGTGGCAAAAGATCCAATTGGATTGCAACATAAATTCGGCAATATCAATTCTTGTTGGATCGTGGAAGATAAAAGCTTGGTTAAAGTCTTTGTTATTGAACCTTTTAAATATTTTGATTCTTATTTATAGGGTTATGACACGGAGTTTCCTAAAAGCATTACTAAGTTACAGCCATTGCATAAAAGAATACAAGGTGATGATATTCCATTGGTAAATAAGTCCAAGTATGGTATATACAATTGGTTTATTTGCATTCTTGGTCTTTCTAGAACACCTAAAGTATTTTTCGAGGTAATGAATTATATACTCTTATATCTTATGTTAGTGACTTTATAATTTTTGTGGATGATGATAGCTTGATGCACATCAAGTCATTAACTGTAATATCTAAGTAAAAGTGCAAGAGTAATTTGCTTCTTTTTGATATTATGTATGAAATAAATGATCACGTAATCCAACTTTATGATAAGAGGCATGAAATTAATGAGAAGAGGCTTGCAAATGAGTTAAATATTTCTTCTTCTCTTATTCGAGTGGTTAATGAGTGTTCATACGATAAATTGCTAGAATGGGATTGTTGTGGTATGATGTGGAGTCGTTCTTCAAGTCATGTTTATTGTGAGCTTGTAAAAGTATTTGTTATTAGTAAAGTGGATAAGCATGATGGTTGTAACATTTGTGATCAAGTACTCTTTCAAGAAGAGAAATCTTTGAAAGGTCAAGGTAAGCTCAGTAGAAGGCATGCTAAGTGGGTTGAATTCACTGAAACTTTTCCTTATGTAATTTCTTACAACCAAGGGAAAGAGAATGTTGTTGATGATGCACTTTCAAGAAGGTATGTCGTAGTTTCTACCCTCACTTCTAAATTGATGGGTTTTGATCAAATCAAGGAACTGTATACTAATGATATTGCTAGTCTTGATGGTTGGACAAAGGCTGAGATGATGAAAAAAAATCATGAGCAAACAAGGCTTGCAATTGAGAAGAAAAATGAGCAAACCGCCTTAAGAAAGAACAAGGATCGAAAACAAGTTAATTTTAACCCTGGAGATTTAGTTTGGGTTGACTTTAGAAAGGAGAGATTTCCTTCCAAAAGAAAGTCAAAGTTGTATCCTAGAGGAGATGACCCTTTTCAATTCCTTGAAAAGATTGGAGACAATGCACACAAGCTGGACCTTCCTGGTGAGTTTCAAGTAAATACTACATTTAATGTTGCTGACTTGTCTTTGTTTGACGTAGGATCGAATTCGAGGACAAATTCTTTTCAAGAAGAGGGGAATGATAGCATCCTAGTAAGCTCAATTATATTCAAGTACAAGGATGAAGCGTTGCAATCTCAAAGAGGACCTTTAACAATATGTCCAGCTAAAGAATTTCAAAACACGATCATTGGACTTCAAGTGCACAGAGAGAATCCTTTAATTATCGAGAAAGAGCTCCAGCCCAGAGGAGAAGAATTGTTGAAGTTTTACAATTATTTGATAGATCAAATTGAAGTCCGAGAAGAGGAAGATATGGTCACCCAAATCAGCCCTTGGAGTACACCAAAATGGCTCAAAATGAGCTTAAAAGAAGTCCTAAAGGAGGTACTACAACAGGAGCCCAATTGGAATCCAAACAAATGGCCCAAACTAGTTGTTTTAAGGCCCAAATCTGCCTCAAAGGGTCTTGGCCGCCCCTCACCTAACCAAAGACTTTTCTTAGACTTTAGAAACCACCTACCTCATTGTAATAATTGTGTTTTCCACTAGAACCACCCCACCTAGTTTTTAATGTTATTTTTATGCCTTTGTACTCCTATAAATAGGGTGTTCTTCTCCTTCATAAGATACATTATTATTGATTGATTATATCATACTTTGAGAGTTCTTTTGAACCTTTGTTACTTGTGCTTTGAGATTTATCTTTCAACCTTTACTAGTTCATAGTTCAAGGTAGTAAGATTACTTCTCTTTGTGATATCTTTGATTCCTTTGTGGTATTCTTAGAAGGCGATTAATTCTAGTATTAATTGTTGTCTCAAGTTACTCGTAAAGTGGTCAAGATCCGAATCTATTGTTTTGATTTGCATTTTAAGTAAAGGCGTTTGATTTCTTTCATAAATCAAGACGTTGTTACTTTGATCTTGTCAAGGCTATAGAACTTGCGTTCTTGAAAGTTCTTGGAATTCTTTCCTTGAATCTTTCCCATATCCTTTATTTTCGTCCCTTTAATTATAGTTGTTCAATTCCTGTTGTTATTGCTTCCGCATTTACTTCTCAAATTCTTACTCTAGTTTGGATTCCCGACCTAGTTGTTATCAAGTGGTATCAGAGCGGTTCTATCAAGATTTCATTCTTGATAATTCTTGGGATATTTAGAAAAAAAAAACAAACAAAAAAACAAAACAAAAACAGAAAAAACAAAAAAAAAACGAAATCCAATTTAAAACAAGAAGAAATACAATTGCTTGCTCTCAAGGATATATCTTTTGTATCAAAGTGTTTCCAAAAATTAACAAAGGAAACAAGAAGAGGGGATCCTTGATTTTCTTATTCTTTGTATTCTGCGCATTTATATTCTTTCCTTTTCGTTCGTGTCTTGTTTCAACCGAGCCTAAAAGTTCTAGGATTTGGTTCTTTATTCTTTTATTTGTTCCCAAAAACAAAAGAAAAATCTGATTTTTACTACTGAGAACTACATACAAGTTGGTTTTAACTATAAATCTACAAAGTATTTTGTTCAAAGGTTATTTCAAAAAAAACAAAAGAAAGAAAGAAAAGGTGTGTGTGAGAACAATTGAGGAAAACGCCAAATTGGAGAGACATATTTTCTTTAATCTATGACAAGATGTCTCAAACAGGTAACTACAATGGAAAGTGGAAAGCGATGGTTCAACAATTTGAAAACTCGAACTTACAGTATATCGAATGGAAGGAAGACAATGGTAAAGTTATTTTTCAAACAAGAGCTGAAGTGGTGTGACGACCCGGCCCGTCGTCACGGGAATCACCACCCCGTTATGTTGAAATTGTATGTTTTATGCTTTTATATCAGTGTTAAAGTCTATCGGGTGAGTTAGGAGTGATTTGGATTGGAAACGAGGCATATAGCCTTTGTGAAGGAAACTTGAATAAGAAAAGTCAACCCGGAGTTGACTATTTTTTTAGAGGGCTCGGAATCGGATTCTGATGATTCGGTTAGTTCCGGGAGGTGTTTTATGACTTAGGGGAGCAATCGGAATTGAATTTGGAGGCCCGGTGTAGAAATAGGCTTGAATTGGCTAAGGTTGAATTTTGGCGAAATCCGAACGGTAGGTAAGATTTCGATCCGGGGGTCGGAATGGAATTCCGACAGTTGCAGTAGCTCAGTTAGGTGATTTTGGATGTGCCTGCAAAATTTCAAGTCATTCGGACGTCGTTTGGTCGGGTTTTTGATTGAATGTGTAATTCGGAAAGTTTTAAGGAATTTAGGCTTGAATTCGATGTGAATTATGGATTTTGATGTTGTTAGACGTGTTTTGAGGATTTGAGCAAGTTCGAATAAGGTATTAAGATGTGTTGGTATGTTTGGATGAGGTCCCGGGGCCTCGGGGTGTTTTCGGATGGTTAAACGGAAGAAAATCATGGAAATTGCAGGTTGAAGTGTTCTGGTTCTGTCATTTTCGCCCCTGCGGAAATGTGGGCGCGGAGGCGAGTCCGCGGGAGCGGACTGAGGAGCGCAGGAGCGCTTGGCATCGCAGAAGCGGAATCCTTTCTGCTGAAGCGGCATCGCTAGTGCGAGCCAGTGATCGCAGAAGCGGACTAGATGGAAAATGAGAAGGTCCGCAGAAGCGGATTCTTGACCGCCTGGGCGAGTCCGCAGGAGCGGACTCTGGTTCGCAGAAGCGGAGGTTCAATCGCGGAAGCGGACGCGCATAACCGGTCCTTTTCTCGCACAAGCGGAATTGGCCGGCTAGGTCTGGAACCGCTGAAGCGACCCTCTGGTCGCGGATACGGACTCGTAGGAGCAGAATTTTATCCGCAGAAGCGAAAATCGCAGTGAGTTAAGTGTATCAGAAGTTAGAAAATTTCAGAAACATTTCATACATTTGGGTCTCGGCTTTAGAGGCGATTTGGGCGATTTTGAAGAGAAATTCAAAGGAAATCATCAGGTAATCAACTATGGACTTAAACTATGATTAGTATTGGTAATATTATGCAATTATATCATGAAAATGGAGGAATTTGGGGTAATTTATGGAGGATTTAGCCCTAGGCTTGAACTTTAGAAAATCAAGGTTTTGAATGGTCAAATGGAGTCCGAATTTGGTAAAATTGATATGCTTAGACTCGTATTGAGATAAGGGTTCCGAATATGTGACTTTCGTGATTTTTCGACAAGCGTACTGAAAGTCGGGTTTTGACAACTTTGGGAATTTTGATGTAAATTGAGTTATATTGATTGGTGTCGTCCCATTGGCCTAATTTGATGTGTTTCTACTGTATTTGATCAGATTCTACACGTGCGGAGCTTGATCGCTGACTAGTCGTCGAGCTGTATTGAGGTGAGTAATAGATGTGGGTGATGACCAGCGGGTTCGAAACCCCGTATACCACTTTGTGACGCTGTATAGCGGCGAGACACGTACTCTCTTGTGAGTGCGGGGTCGATTGTGATATGAGGACTATGGCTTAGTCCGACATGTTGATACTGTATTATGATATTGGTTATTCTTGAGCCGTTGAATCTCCTTCTCGGATGGTTGTATACTATATAGTGATATTGGCTACTCTTGAGCCGTTGAACCTCCTTCTCGGATGGTTGAGTACATTTATGGGCTGTGAGCCAGTTATTGGTATCCTGTGAGGATCGTTAGCATTGTGCTGTGATATTTACATGCTAGTTGATAAAAGAGTTTTCAAAACCACTTTTGAGCATGCGAGGCTACTTTTGCATATTAGTTGACTGATAGTGGATCGGACTGCGTGCCGCAGTGGTATATATGTTGGATCGGACTGCACCCCGCAGTATTATTGTGCTTGGGCTGTAGGAGCCCCTCCGTAGTCTGAACCCCCACAGTGAAAACGGGTACCCACATTGGATCGGGCTACGCGCCGTAGTGGTCATTTCATGCATTGCATTGCATTTAGCTACATCTGCTAGCTGTTATTCTTGTTGTTGATATTGTTGGCTCTCTCTACTGTTGATATTGAACTGTTACAGGGTATTAATTACAACTTTACATTGTGCTTTACTGTGGATTTCTTATCTATGCTGTCTTACCCTGTTTATTACCACTGAGTCTGGCAGTACTCATTTTACTCCCTGCACCTTGTGTGCAGATCCAGGTACCTCTCAGCAGACTTGATTCGGTAGCTACTTGGAGGCATTGTGCGGGATAGTCGAGGTAGTTGCAGCGTCCGCAGGACCTGACTCCCCTTCTAGCTGTCATTTCTTATCTTGTTGTCTTTCCTTTCCGCACTGAGTTGTTATAAACTTTATTACACTTATGTTCTTTAGAGGCTCATGACTCTTGACCCTTCGGTCTATAGGAGTTAGCATATTTTGGGACTTGGTTTCCCCGCTGTTGGTATAAGTATTACTATTGTTTCATATTTTGAAATGCTTAAATGGGTTAAAGAGAGCTTCTAGCTCCGTTGTTGATATTGATTGGTCTGGCTGGCTTAGCAATGTGCTGGGCGCCATCACGACCAGATTTGGGGTCGTGACAAGTTGGTATTAGAGCCTAGGTTTTACTAGGCCTCATGAGTCTTGAGCCGGTTAGTAGAGTCTTGTGGATCGGTACGGGGATGCCTGTACTTATCCTCGGGAGGCTGCGAACCTTTAGGAAAACTTCACTTTTCTTGAACTCGGTCGTGCGATCTTGTTGTTCTGAGAACTGAACTTCTATATTCTATTCTCTCGCAGATGGCGAGAACGCGAGCATCAGGACGATGTGGACGACCTCCATTGCCACCTGTTAGAGGTCGTGGGCGTGGTCGTGCTAGAGGTAGAGGTAGGGCGGCTGAGGCAGTGCCAGTTGACCCGCCCGTTGTACCAGTTCAGGAGCAGCCCCCAGTGGTTGATGCTCCAGCAGTCCCAGTTCAGGGCCAGACTATATCTATTGCTATTCCTGGTCTTCAGGAGACTCTTGCTCAGATATTATCACTGTGTTCCGGTTTGGCTCAGGTAGTTTCAGCTACCGCTACTGTAGCGATATCTCAGTCAGGGTGTCACGACCCAAATCCGGTCGTGATGGCGCCCAACAATCAAGCTAGGCCAGCCAGACCAACAATTTAATTATAACACAATACCAGTCCCCAAATGGACAACCCAAGAAGAATATATGAGTTTAAGAACTCCATCTTGAGAGATTTGGCGGACTTCGGCCACCCCATTTTAGTGGCGCCGAGGGCGAGGATGCCCGGGGTTTCTTGGATAAGTGTCAGAAGATGCTGCGTACGGCCGGTATCCTTGAGTCCAGCGGAGTTTCATTTACTACATTTCAGCTCACTGGTCCCGCATTTGATTGGTGGGAGAAGTTTGAGAGGCGTAGGCCTGCAGGAGCGGCACCTCTCACATGGCAGCAGTTCTCTACTCTCTTTCTAGAGAAATATGTACCTCAATCTCGTCGCGAGGAGCTACGTCGCCAGTTCGAGTGGTTGATTCAGGGCGACATGTCCGTGACCCAGTATGAGCTTAGATTCACTCAGTTGGCTAGGCATGCCACATGGATGATCCCCACTGATAGGGAGAGGATCGGGAGGTTCATTGATGGCCTCAACTACTCTATCCGTATTCTTATGACCAGCGAGCGAGTTCTGTCATCATCGTTTGAGCAGGTAGCTGATATGGCACGCTCCATTGAGGCGGATCGTCGCCGAGAGAGAGAGGAGCGGGAGGCCAAGAGGCCTCGTGGTTCTGGTAGTTTCAATGGTGCTCCGTCCAGAGAGCATTCCCAGCAGAGCAGAGGTCGCTCATCTAGACCTTCTCATTCGGGCCGCGCTGAACAGAGCAGAGGTTCTTATGGTCGTGGTCGACAGGGGTTTCAGCAGGGTCAGTCATCACTTAGTGCCCTCCCAGCCCAGAGTGCAACACCTACTTCTCCAGCACCAGGTGCATGTTATGAGTGTGGTGAGTTTGGCCACATGAGGAGACAGTGCCCTCGACTACGTAGGGGCAGGACTCAGCAGAGGGATCAGCCCTCCTCTTCAGCACCATCTCGGTTTAGTAGAGGTGGAGGTCAGCCTTCTCGTGGTCGTCCCAGGGGCGAGGAGAGATCTGGTGGAGGCCAGGCGCGATTCTATGCACTTCCTGACAGGCGTGATGCAGTTGCCTCCGATGTAGTGATTACAGGTATCATTTCTGTCTGTCACAGAGATGCCTCTGTTCTATTTGATCCAGGGTCCACATATTCTTACGTGTCATCTTATTTTGCACATCACTTGGGTGCGACTCGTAGTAGTCTTGATTTACCTGTTTATGTATCCACCCCCGTGGGTAATACGATTGTTGTGGATCATGTCTATAGATCCTGTGTTATATCTATTGGGGGTCTGGAGACCCAGGCAGATTTGTTATTGTTGGGAATGGTGGACTTTGATGTTATATTAGGTATGGACTGGTTGTCTCCGTACCATGCTATATTGGACTGTCATGCTAAGACAGTTACGTTGGCCATTCCTGGTATTTCTCAGATTGAGTGGCGGGGTTCGACTGATTTCGTCCCTAGCCGTGTTATTTCGTTCTTAAAAGCTCAGAAGATGGTTGAAAAAGGGTGCTTATCGTACTTAGATTTTTTGAGAGATGTGGGAGCTGAATCTCCTAGCATTGATTTTGTACCTGTTGTGAGGGACTTCCCAGATGTATTCCCCTCAGACCTGCCGGGCATGCCGCCGGACAGGGATATTGATTTTGGCATTGACTTGGTGCCGGGCACTCAGCCTATATCCATTCCTCCTTATCGGATGACACCGGTTGAGTTGAAAGAACTGAAAGAGCAACTTCAGGAGCTTCTGGATAAGGGTTTCATCCGCCCTAGTGTGTTCCCGTGGGGTGCGCCGGTATTATTTGTTAAAAAGAAAGATGGTTCCATGCGAATGTGTATTGATTATAGGCAATTGAACAAAGTGACAGTGAAGAACAAGTACCCTCTACCGCGCATAGATGATTTGTTTGATCAGTTACAGGGTGCGAGGGTGTTTTCTAAGATCGATCTTCGTTCAGGCTATCATCAGCTGAAGATCAGGGACTCGGATATTATGAAGACCGCATTCAGGACCCGATATGGTCATTATGAGTTTCTTGTGATGTCGTTTGGGCTGACCAATGCCCCAGCAGCATTTATGCATCTGATGAACAGTGTGTTCAGGCCTTATTTGGATTCCTTTGTGATTGTGTTCATTGATGACATTCTAGTCTACTCCCGTAGTCAGGAGGAGCATGCTCAGCATTTGAGTATTGTGTTGCAGAGATTGAAGGAGGAGAAGCTATATGCTAAATTCTCCAAGTGCGAGTTTTGGCTCGAGTCCGTAGCATTTCGGGGACATGTGGTGTCTCGTGATGGTATTCAGGTTGATCAGAAAAAGATAGAGGCGGTGCAGAGTTGGCCTAGACCGTCCTCAGCTACAGAGATCCAGGAGTTTTCTTGGTTTGGCGGGATATTATCGCCGGTTTGTTCAGGGATTTTCATCCATTGCTTCTTCATTGACTAAATTGACCCATAAGGGTGCACCATTCGTGTGGTCGGATGAGTGCGAGGAGAGCTTTCAGAAGCTCAAGACAGCTTTGACCACAACTCCAGTGTTAGTATTGCCATCAACTTCGGGTTCATATACCGTTTATTGTGATGCCTCGAGAGTGGGGATAGGTTGTGTGTTGATGCAGGAAGGTAAGGTGATTGCTTATGCTTCTCGGCAGTTTAAGCCACATGAGAAGAACTATCCTGTTCATGATTTGGAGCTAGCCGCCATTGTTCATGCATTGAAGATTTGGAGACACTATTTGTACGGTGTGTCTTGTGAGGTGTATACCGACCGTCGTAGTCTCCAGCACTTGTTCAAACAGAAAGACCTTAATTTCAGACAGCGGAGATGGCTGGGGTTGCTGAAGGATTATGACATCACTATATTATATCATCCGGGGAAGGCCAATGTGGTGGTCGATGCTTTGAGCCGGAAGGCGGTCAGTATGGGGAGCTTGGCATATATTCCAGCTGAGGAGAGGCCAGTTGCTTATGATGTTCAAGTGCTAGCCAATCGGCTACTGAGGTTAGATATTTCGGAGCCCAGCAGGGTATTAGCTTGTGTTGTATCTCGGTCATCTCTATATGATCGTATTCGTGAGCGCCAGTATGATGATCCACATTTGGTTGTCCTTAGGGACAGAGTTCAGCATGATGATGCTAGAGATGTCACCATTGATAGTGACGGCGTATTGAGGATGCAGGCCGGATATGTGTGCCCAATGTTGATGGCCTTCGTGAGTTGATTCTGGAGGAGGCCCATAGCTCGCGGTATTCTATCCATCCAGGAACCGCTAAGATGTATCAAGATTTGAAACAACACTATTGGTGGAGAAAGATGAAAATGGACATTGTCAGACATGTAGCACGGTGCCTCAACCGTCAGCAGGTTAAGTACGAGCATCAGAGGCCCGGTGGTGTATTTCAGCGCATTGTTATTCCTGAGTGGAAATGGGAGAGGATCACTATGGACTTTGTTACTGGACTCCCTCGGACGGCGAGGAAGTTTGATTCCGTATGGGTGATTGTGGATAGACTGACCAAGTCAGCTCACTTCATTCCAGTTAGTACTACCTACTCATCGGAGCGGTTGGCAGCGATCTTTATTCGAGAGATTGTTCGGTTGCATGGAGTTCCGGTGTCTATCATATCCGACAGGGGTACTCAGTTTACTTCTCAGTTTTGGAGAGCATTTCAGCGAGAGATGGGTACGCGGGTTGAGTTGAGTACAACATTTCACCCCCAGACAGACGGACAGTCTGAGCGCACTATTCAGATCTTGGAGGATATGTTGCGAGCTTGTGTGATTGACTTTGGTGGTTCGTGGGACGAGTTCCTACCACTTGCTAAGTTTGCCTACAACAACAACTATCAGTCGAGTATTCAGATGGCCCCGTATGAGGCATTGTATGGCAGACGGTGTAGATCCCCCGTGGGATGGTTTGAGCCTGGTGAGGTTAGATTGATAGGGACTGAGTTAGTCCAGGATGCTCTAGATAGAGCAAAGTTGATCCAGGAGAGGCTTCGTACAGCACAGTCTCGTCAGAAGAGTTATGCGGACCGTAGAGTTCGAGAGTTATCTTTCATGGTTCGTGACAGAGTATTGTTGAAGATTTCACCTATGAAGGGTGTCATGAGGTTTGGGAAGAAAGGAAAGTTGAGTCCCAGGTACATTGGTCCCTTTGAGATACTTAGGAGAGTTGGAGAGGTGGCATATGAGTTGGCCTTGCCGCCCAGCTTATCCAGCGTTCATCCAGTATTCCATGTGTCTATGCTTCGGAAGTACATTGGAGATCCGTCTCATGTATTAGATTTCAGCACCATTCAGCTTGATGGTGATCTATCCTATGATGTGGAGCCTATTGCCATTTTGGGACGGCAGGTGAGAAAATTGAGGTCTAAGGAGATTGCATCAGTTAAGGTTCAGCGGAGAGGTCGACCCGTGGAGGAGGCCACTTGGGAGATCGAGCGGGAGATGCGGAGTAGATATCCTTACTTGTTTGAGACTTCAGGTATGTTTCTTGACCCGCTCGAGGACGAGCGTTTGCTTAAGAGGGGGAGAATGTGACGACCCGGCCCGTCGTCACGGGAATTACCACCCCGTTATGTTGAAATTGTATGTTTTATGCTTTTATATCGGTGTTAAAGTCTATCGGGTGAGTTAGGAGTGAATTGGATTGAAAATGAGGCATATAGCCTTTGTGAATGAAACTTGAATAAGGAAAGTCAACCCGGAGTTGACTATTTGGTTAGAGGGCTCGGAATCGGATTCTGATGATTCGGTTAGTTCCGGGAGGTGATTTATGACTTAGAGGAGCAATCGGAACTGAATTTGGAGGCCCGGTGTAGAAATTGGCATGAATTGGCTAAGGTTGAATTTTGGCGAAATCCGAACGGTAGGTAAGATTTCGATCCGGGGGTCGGAATGGAATTCCGACAGTTGCAGTAGCTCCGTTAGGTGATTTTGGATGTGCTTGCAAAATTTTAGGTCATTCGGACGTCGTTTGGTCGGGTTTTTGATTGAATGTGTAATTCGGAAAGTTTTAAGGAATTTAGGCTTGAATTCGATGTGAATTATGGATTTTGATGTTGTTAGATGTGTTTTGAGGATTTGAGCAAGTTCGAATAAGGTATTAAGATGTGTTGGTATGTTTGGATGAGGTCCCGGGGGCCTCGGGGTGTTTTTGGGATGGTTAAACGGAAGAAAATCATGGAAATTGCAGGTTGAAGTGATCTGGTTCTGTCATTTTCGCACCTGCGGAAATGTGGGCGCGGAGGCGAGTCCGCAGGAGCGGACCGAGGAGCGCAGGAGCGCTTGGCATCGCAGAAGCGGAATCCTTTCCGCTAAAGCGGCATCGCTGGTGCGAGCCAGTGATCGCAGAAGCGGACTAGATGGAAAATGAGAAGGTCCGCAGAAGCGGATTCTTGACCGCCTGGGCGAGTCCGCAGGAGCGGACTCTGGTTCGCAGAAGCGGGAGCTTTCGCAGAAGCGGAGGTTCAATCGCGGAAGCGGACGCGCATAAGCGGTCCTTTTCTCGCAGAAGCGGAATTGGCCGGCTAGGCCTGGAACCGCTGAAGCGACCCTCTGGTCGCGGATACGGACTCGTAGGAGCGGAATTTTATCCGCAGAAGCGAAAATCGCTGGGAGTTAAGTGTATCAGAAGTTAGAAAAATTTCAGAAACATTTCACACATTTTGGTATCGGCTTTAGAGGCTATTTGGGCGATTTTGAAGAGAAATTCAAGGGAAATCATCAGGTAATCAACTATGGACTTAAACTATGATTAGTATTGGTAATATTATGCAATTATATCATCAAAATGGAGGAATTTGGGGTAATTTATGGAGGATTTAGCCCTAGGCTTGAACTTTAGAAAATCAAGGTTTTGAATGGGCAAATGGAGTCCGAATTTGGTAAAATTGATATGCTTAGACTCGTATTGAGATGAGGGTTCCGAATATGTGACTTTCGTGATTTTTCGACAAGCGTACCGAAAGTCTCGGGTTTTGACAACTTTGGGAATTTTGATGTAAATTGAGTTATATTGATTGGGTGTCGTCCCATTGGCCTAATTTGATGTGTTTCTATTGTATTTGATCAGATTCTACACGTGCGGAGCTTGATTCTCGTGGCAAGTGGCATTGCGGAGTAGTCGTCGCGCCGTATCGAGGCGAGTAATAGATGTGGGTGATGACCAGGCGGGTTCGAAACCCCGGTATACCACTTTGTGACGCTCTATAGCGGCGAGACACGCACACTCTCGAGAGTGCGGGGTCGATCATGAACCGGAGACTATATATTAGTCCGACTCGTCGATACTTGTATTATCGGCTATTCTCGAGCCGTCGAACCCCTTCTTGGGCGGTCGAGTATACTTGTGGGCGTGGAGCCAGCTATTGGATTCCGCGAGGATC